>JAARMF010000752.1:22605-66247 GCA_022844705.1 Toxascaris leonina | reverse complement strand
TGCCCCTGTTTCCGGCGACAACGTTTGCCGTCTCGAACAAACCACATCGAAAGAGGGTCCAACCAGCCGGATTCGCACCAGCGACCTAGGGATGTCCGCATAGCCTCTGCAGCCTCCGCTCTACCAGCTGAACTATGGTTGGTGGATACGGTTCTCCACAGTTTAAGATATTACCTCAATGGAGGGAAGAGCGGGCAAATGCTCCTGGTGTTTTTTATATCATCCTATATTTCCATATTCACTAAAAAAACACCTCTTTGTATAGCCCTTGCACGGTTTCCGGAATCGCCCTTTTTTCTGACGACAGCGTGCGTAAGTTGGAACGAAAGAGGTGTAAGAAGGATCCAACCAACCGGATTCGAACCGTCGACCTAACCTTGTCCGCATTACCTCTACAGTCCTCCGCTGTAAAACTACGCCATGGTTGGTGGATTCCGTGGTTAGCCGTTCAAGAGGTTGTCTTGAAGGAATAACGAGAGGGTGAAATGCTAGTTAATACTGGTGATATCATCTGGTTGTTGCTTCATGAGTAAAAATTGCGGTTTTTGCATGGTCAGGGCAAGGTTTCCGGAATCGCCCTGGTTTCTTGCACCATGTTTAGCAACAATTCGTAAAAATAGTTGGTATGGGCGGATTTTTCTTTTTGTTTTTTGAGATGAAAGACGGCTTCGTCTCTTGCAAAAATGATACCCGTTCTAGGTCTGGAATTGGGGGCAACCTCGTGCGTTGAGAAATTATTAGCTTATCCAGGTCCATCAATGTGTGACTCTCGGAAATCGAGACACAGCTGCCGCTAATAAGGTCATGCTATGGTACATCCATTCTCTCTTCCTTATTTTAGCTTGAATACCCTGAATACCTGTGGTTTCTTCGATCTTTTTCGTCCCTTGCGTTGACGCAGTTGGCAGTTTTCCGATCTTTCGGGATCCAGAACTCACCGCACCAGGACGATGTCATATAGGCATCGCAGCTGTTCCTTCTTTCCATGTTGCCGTGGCCGGTGATAGCTCGCCTGGTGGCCGGCCTCCTAGCGACGTTGGTTGCGGTTATTCCGATTTTCCTTCTTCTTTCCTTTCCTCCTCCACAATGTACCTAAGGCAGTGTGAGCTGTAATCTTTTTCGGCAAACGTAACACGAAACCGTGCTCGAGGATTGCGACTATTTTTTGGGTGCTGACTTGCCACCGCCATCCCTAATCACACCACGATCGGTTTCGCCGTTGGTTGGTTCCATCTTCCTTATTCAAAATATTCGCAGATAACCGTCATATCCTAAGGCGGTCCCACAATGTACCGCCGCATCGAGCCAAGCGAAAGTCGACGCGACCACTCAGCAACTGTTCCATCTTCTGAAACTTTAATATTTTTTGCGAGAATTACGACAAAGAAATAGTGAAAGAATTTGAACTTTCCCCTAGTAGCACATTTCCGAAATGGAGACAATACAGCGGCTTCATAATCACCGTTGCAGCGCCCCCCTCTTATCTCCTCTGTACAAAGACATGACAGCAGCAACGTGATTGATTTTGCCACTGCCACATTTCGTATCACCTATCGATCATATTCAGTGGTTAGCAGAAGTTTCTACGCAGCTTGATGCATGAAGTGTGAGGATCGAGTTTTTTTTTATGAAATAAGATTTTGAGTAACCAAAAATTTTCCTTCCAAATCCATACATTCCGATCATGGAACGAATGGCAATATTTCTTCGAATTTCAATGAAAATTTGCAACCCGGGGAAACGGACTACTTACGTTCAGGTAAAATAGCCGAGCAGTCGATGCAGTTTGACAAGTGAGAAATAAAGTTCGACCAAGAGGTAATATCGGCGTCTATGAGCAACTGAATTTGCAGTCAAATATGCATTTGAGCAACAGTGACAATGTAAATGGAGTATGTAGCTCCGAGCATGCATTCTGTTTGTCCAAACTTGAAGTCCCGGACTGTCTTTCAGCGCAGCCCAGGTGGCACTTCTCACCAGCATGTTGACATACTGTTGCATAGGGATATATGAAAAAACTCCGAACACAAAAAAGCATGAAAAAACTTGAGCACAGCGATGTGGATTAATCTAAATTCCGCAGAGGCAAGAGATGTGCGGTTAGAGTAATACTCGCGGATTCGTATCGAACTCGGGGATGTCAATCGTGCGCAGATTCTGGATTTTCCCATCAACTCGTACCATAGGCAGAATTTCCTAATGTACAAATCCGATGGAGTAGTGTACATCACAAATTAGAATTTTTTCACAAAGAGACTCCTACGAGAAACCATGAAGAATTAAAACTGCTGGCCAATATTTCGAGCATAATGCAGAGAAGAATGCATCAGCACGTTTCATTATTTTGCTTACAAGAGCTGCGGGCAGACACCAGCGTTGATAGCAAACGAAAAAATTTTCATCGTCTATTACTGTCCGGCCGAATTTTCCAATGGTCTTTGATCGCCAATCGTCGAAGATTCATCGAACCGTAATGTTGATAGGATGAGACTTCTCTCCGTTGTTGAGTTCAATCGAAGTTTTTAGTGGTCATTGGTCACCGATCACTCGCGATCATCGATGGAAAAAAAGTATACCACCTTCCCCTCTCCGGGGTGGGGGGAGGGGGATGTATCTTTGGGAATATATGATCCAAATATGGTGGTTGTTTGTACAGAAATGCAATTCTCATCAATGAGAGTATGCGTGATTGGCATCATCACAACAAACACAGTCGCAAAAGCTCTGTGATAACATTCATAATGAATGGCTCATGCAAAGACAAATAGCCGTTTTTTTGAATTTTCTGCAAGCATCTAGAAGCAAAAGGCACACAATTTTACAAATACCACCTCCCATCACTTATGCAAGCACCGTAGCTAAAGAACTGCAGAACTTGCCAAAAAAAAAAATGACCATCAAGTGGGAGCTGAAATCAGTGCTTGTGATCGAGGAGTAGTTGTCCGAGTAAAATGCATCCGCCTCCTCCTTGCGGTACCGGGCTAGCAACAGTGGTCAGCAATGGCCTCTGGCTAACGGCGTCTCTGCTCTCCCGCGTCAGACGGAGCAACGCGCCGACCGGAGTATTCACCTGTCGCTTCAAATGCGATATCTACTATGGATCAGAGAAAATGTAGATGAGCTTCTCCTCCCGACAGCATCCCCATCTGCCAAGAAGGAGAGACATTGCGTACAAGCTAATCCCGAAGCAATTCGAGAAGAGGCGAAGGAATGAAGAGGATGACGATGTAGTTGCTTTACGTTGGCAACTATGTGATTTCCACAGAGGTGCAAGCAGCAAGAATTTCATGACGAAAATCATCTAAGCGCAAAAAAATGTCGACAAAAGCATGTCATTCAGCAACATCAACTTCAGTGTCTGCAACCGCTACAATTGTAAACAGTATTACCTTTAAGGCCACAAGTACCAGTGTAGTTAAGGGTATGATGAAAAAAATCGCAACGATTTCGCCCATAATGGTAAGTAAATCTACTTTGATTCTATTGCTCAACTGCTCTTTCATCTTCTTGTGATCGTGGGGATCATTACTGTTTTGAAAAAACCTGCGCTGCGATGACTTAGAATTGCTAATTCTGCGCCCTATTCGCAGGAGATTCGGCCATCTACAATTCTAAAGCATAAAAGAGCAACCTGAGATAGCTTCTTGCATAAGTTTCCCTACCATCACGTCAACAACATTATCTTCATTACGTCACCCTTTCTTTCAATCTGAATTTCAATTTTAACGATGCGAATTGAAAGTTCTGCAACTCATATAATATTACAGCATCAATGGAAGATGCATTTATTTTTTTTTCTCGAACATGTGCTTAATGGTTTTTGATGTGCAGAAGCAACCAAGATTTTTTTATTTTAGCATTGCTATTTCAACCGCATTACTGATAAGCGAATCTATTACTATGAATTCTTGCAGTGTTGAAGGCATAATCAAGATTGTTGCGTCTTAAGAAACGATGCTTGTATGCATCAACATAATTTTCTTCAGAATCGTCGAGATTTCTTCAGTGAGTGAACGATGTGCAACTTTGATGTGAGATGTGATTCTTTTATCTGCGTTGGAGATATCACCTACTTTCTTCATTCGGCCGTGATTTCTACTACTAGTATTTCTTGTGCTGCATGCAATAGATGCATTTTTGAAAATATCGTAGACTACAGATCTTCTATTAATACCTTTCAAGTGTTTTATCAATTAAATCTAGACGAACATTTCTCGGCGCTCCCGTTCCTTGATTTTAGAATTAATTGGATATTCTTTGTGGCATCAATATCGAATGCGTGAGGCATTGACTAAATGATTTCTTGGAAGCACACATACATAAATTGCTTTGAGCACACATAGAAAAATGTGTCGTAACGGCACGCCGAAGCGGATAGGGCCAGTTATGGGGACGTTGAGAAATGCTCATTTGGATGACAACTCGCATTATCATCTACCTATAAGGCGAAGAACTTCTAGAAAGAGAAGACTTTTCTAAGTGATGCGAGCAAATGCAGAATAATAGTCATCCCACTGGCATTTATTCGCATTGACAGTACCTGTATTCCTCACATGCATTAAGAACATTCCACAGAGGATGCTCATAGCTTTTGAGCTATAAGAACCATCAATCACTACATCTCGGCCATCGCAGTATTCCCTTCATTCAAAGACAGTGGTGCGGATATAGCCACATGCACATCCACTGTAACTTCATCGTAGCTATGCATCGCATGATCGCTTTTCACGCTGAATTAGAGCGTTCGCAACAGCGCCACGAGCCGCATATCGTACTATTGCGAGGTGCCGAAAGGTTCAATAAACTCTTTGCTGGTGGAAAAAGAGGCAAGCAACGTCTGCATGAAAGAAAGCAATTTTTTGGGAAAGAACACTCAAACTCTGACTGCATATAATGGAAATGAGACTGCTCTGAAATTTGGCTAACTGCGAATGACTTTTTTCTTTTGCTCCTCTCAGCAGTTCGCTCGGTATTAGCTCCTGAATTCTGGAAGAGTGATCACCTATAGGCTCAAGTTTTCATTGACGGAGTCTCTTCGCACAAACTCAATATTGCTGCATAGTCGGCGCCGCAAATGCCTTGAGTGCCGTCTGATGCAACAAACTATGCAATAAATTGCCTCTCTCTTCGCTTTTCTATGTATTGCAGAGAAGCAGTAGCGGTTGATATGCTGCTTAATAAAGCATCCATTGATTGACAATCAGCAACACTACATAATGCTTTGATGCAACTCAGTAAGTAGGATTTCGACTAATATCCCATATTGAGATGAAAGGGGGGAGGGGAGGAGAGGATGAACTCCGAGGGTGGTCATGTACTGCTATTAGTGTGTGGGGAATTTCTTCAAAATGTTTCTCGGTAGTCAGGTAGGCAACATTCTTGGAACCTCTTCGATCACTTCAAACCATCTCTGAAAAATCATCCATTAGTCTTCATGCATGATTGGCACCAATAAAAGTTTACATGCGTTCAGAAGATGATAACTGCTCCATAGACGATTGCGCCTACTGCATGATATTTGACGCTTCGACACGATCACTTCAGCAACAATGCTTATCTCGTCTTATTCTTTTCTCATATCAAAAAGTCCCTTTAATTGTCGTTCATCGATTATTAGTGACGCACTTAAGCAGTAAAAGACCAACACCAATAAACATTTATCATATTTGCTCTTACTCATTTTTGATAAAAAGTTTGAAAAGTATGTCGCCTCACCTTGCTGATAACCAGTGAAATGCGCCTTATTCATTTGCTCATTCGCCGTGCGCTATGAATTTCTTCTTATGGCCTACCAGCAAAACTTTCTTCATTTGCTTACACAAAGTTGTTTATGCTTAATGGGTAGTTTCAATTTAATCCATTATTTTGAAGTTGAGGATAGCATTTTAGTAGTGAAATATTGCTCATGGTGTGTTTATCTAAAAAGTGAACAAACTTTTGCAGTTCGACCAGCAGATATTTGGAAAATATCTTTTCTAAGACTTTTAATTCTTGTCGTTAAAGAGTAAATATTGTTGGAGTTGTACAAAATATATTTAATTGTGCGCATATTTTTTTAAAGATTTCCGATGCAACACTAGTTTCAACGAAGTTGATTTGTTTTAGTGGCACGAGATGTGTGCTTCTCGGCTAATCCTTTTCACACTTGCCATCCTGGTAAGCACAGCTATAATTTTTTTGCGCTTATGCTTGAGTTTGCAGAAATATCTAATGGGCGATAGTACCCATGCAATTGTCTTACTTAGCTAATTATTTCTTCAACCGATTTCATATCTTTCTTTATCATTGCGGTCGTAAAGATTAGGATCAACTTTGACATCATATTCCACAATAGAACAACTATGTTTTCTTCTAGGAAACTCTTTTTTTTCAAGGATTCGTTTCAGACATTTGATAGTGCCGTGATTTATATGGGGCTTATGAAATGATATTTTGACCGATCTATACTTTGACATCAACCAGTATGGAAAATGCCTTCAAAATGTTGAAGTTTAAAGGGGAAATTGGTTCAGTGTGTTTATTTATACACCATATTCTCTTGATAGTTGACGAGCATATCTTATGCAATATCAGATTTCCTCCCTTATGCACGAAAAATCTCACTTGTTCTCCTCAAGCCATTTTTAGGATTAGTCACTGCGAACGAACGCCATATTTGTTTAGTGGGAAAGCCAAGCATTGGAAAACGCCCCGAAGTCAAATATAACTACGCCCAATCGAAGCGATAATAAAAAACATAGTTTTAGATTGCCGAGAATGATGCTTACCGTGGAAGGTCATCAAGCAAGTTGCCATTCTTCATTATGGGCAGACCAGCTCATGGACTACGACCAGATCCCATCACACCTGATGTGAGTGAATGCCCCTGTAAGGAATACCTTTATGTCAAGAAACTGAGGAAATTCCTCACTGCTTGGCTATGACGGTGTTTGGTGATGAAGGGTATGCACTCAGCTGTGATAGATAAATGTGTTATACGAAGGTTCCATTGCTACTGCAAATCATTCCTAATTGCAATCGTTCTTTCCAGTCCTCCCTCGTTTTGGTACATCTTTATTCAAGACTTTCCAGTGGTTATCAGACTTCCCTCGGTTTACTGGGGAAGCATTAACTGCCTGGATATTTTAATGATTGGTGCAAGTTACGAGAACTTCAGGAGTTGAGTCGAGCTGGATATGTCGTTCAAACTGCTACACTTCAGCAACGTCTCGATCATTTCAACACTTCAGATACTCGTACGTGGGAACAGGTATGTTCAACTCTGCTCACTTTCATTTCTGTGGAAGGTACAAACAATTTACAGGAAGCAATTTTCGCCTAAAGCCATATGAAATGTGTGCGAAGAACGCAAACTGTGAAAACTATATATGTCATCTTTTTTAAGTCAATCGTTGTTCTTTTACAACTGAAACCATCAACGCTCATCACCTAAAATTCAAACTATTTGGCTCTATCCGGGACGATAGTATAGAATTCTCGACAAATGATACATGCTAGGCTCGATAATCTTCATAGTGACGCCAATTATTTTATTCCGCTATGTTGAGAAACATGCATTTCGCATGCAAACAAGAAACTGAAAAAGATGAAAACGTCGTTAAAGAGCATTCGGAGACGAGGAATCTTGCCTAGTGGGCGCTATTAAAGAGAAAGCGCGTTTCAGATTTGAGCTTTTTCCTCTAGCATCATTTGATGAACAAAAATGTTGATGGATGAATAATACCGTTCGTCTAATGCTTTTCTATTGAGAAAATATTCTCGACATTCAACCCCGGAGAAAGTATCGGAAACTGAATATTACCCAAGAAATTTCACCTTTGATACCAACTGCAGGAACCGAATTTTCAGTGGAAATTATGAGTCGTCATGGTCCGAGGACATAAATTGCTCGAATTTATACGATGAAGACGGTAGAAAGAAGAAATTTCAATTCGGGAAGCCGCATTAGGATAAGGCCCAAAATTTGCTGGTAGCCGTTATGCGTACAGATATGTTCGACATTAAAAAAATTGAAGTTATGTCACACTGAAAACAATCATCCCAATTTGAATAGTTCCACTTCTGGCCTATTGGAATAAACGCTCCGGTCGCAAATGACGTGATTGGGCACAAAATTTTAAACAGTTCGGCCTTATTGAAGTCGAAAGTGCTATTGCTGTTGTCCATGCATGAAAGTGCATCGATTTTCAGCGCTATCATTACAACTTCAAATACTATAAACCTGGCGGTCCCATATTTCTGATGCTCGGCGGTGAATCACCAGAAAGTGGTTCATGGAGCGTTATTGAGACATTACCATACATCCAGTGGGCAAAGATTCATGGTGCTGCAATCTACGACCTTGAGCATCGCTTCTATGGGAAAAGCAGACCATTTCCGTTAGTAACTTTTCGCACCATCGACATTACGCAACATTCTTTTATGCTTATTGATATCGATATCTTGTCGCCTTTGTGGATGGAAATTTGACAAATTCATTCATAAGCACTCTCAATAATGAACATCAACTAATTGGTCTTGTGACATGGTATAACCACGGCAATTTGTTAGAGCAGTGAAAGATATTACGACGAATAGTTTTAGTGCAGATGCAACGATACTAGTGCTACCGCTGAAATACACAATGCTCTAGTTGTGATAGCGAGGTGGTGTCACTATCTTAGCAGTACTAACGCAATCACAGTTAATAGCACTACAGTTTCAGCAACACAATTATAGCAACCACACTGCAGATATGTTACTGCTACCGCCACCTGCTCTACTACTGCCAACCCTGCGATTACCGATAACCAAAAACTCATCGTCCTTATTCGCGAGAATCAATGCTACCCCTCGTACACTTCAAGAGCAAATTCGAACGAAAGCAGAGTTTTATTCCGCTAATTTCACTTCGAGCGAATCACTGATTTCTTCTGCTACGAAATGAAAGTGATTGAAAAAGACTGCTAAGTTGCAAAGTTGGAAAAAAAATTAAGCACTTTTCGAAATCAAAAAAAAAATAGCCGCTATTCATAACAACATGTGCAACTTATCACTCTCATAGCAGCAAACTTTTTTCGATGCTCTATGCTTATAACCTTATCTCTTCCCATTTATGTTGACAAAAAATTTACGGCTTCGCTGATCAAGTGCAATCAGTCCATTTCATATCGATATACATTAATCCGATTTTGGGCGTTTCACAAATCTATCTGAAAAATATTCTCTAAAGCTAACGAATTAAGCTTGTTTATGTTTGATTTGACGAACTGAAAGGGTCCACGCCCGCTATCACCGTCAAACGAGATCAAGCTTGCTTTACCCCCTCTCACAAAAGCCAATTTGTATCAGCTTTCTAGCGATATCATCGCGTGCATGCGTGAGTGCTCGTATGTTTGCCTGTCTGACTGCTTCAACTGAAAATAAATGTGCGAAATTTGATGAATCTATGATGACACCAAATGATAATTTTCCCAACTTTGTTTAAAACAGCAGCTCATTAAATTCAAAAAGAGTGGCAGCAAACTGAATACATGCAAACATCTTTTTGTCGTTGGCTTTTCTCCTTCTCTTTCGTAAGTTTATACCAACATAAAGATACACAAAGCGACATGTGTATGCGCAAAAGCAGTACCTTGAAACAACGTCACCAACGCCAATGAACAGTAAATATTCAGCAGCAATTTGTTAGCATTATTTATAGTGGAGCCTTCTCGCGCATGGTAGTTTAATGAGTTTTCCTGCTGGGAAAAATTGTAACAGAGTGAGGCTCTTCAGTTAGTTATAAAGACTTTGTTTCACCTTTCATTCACGATTGGTTTCGAATGCCACCGACTGCTAAAAAAATAAAGATATCCTGAACGTACTTATCGACGATTTTTCCTTCGGCATATGCCTATGAATAAATTTTTCTTTAATGGTCTAGTCGGTCCCACCTCGACCATAATAAGTTTGCGCTAAACTAACCGTCGACCAAATTTCGATATTCAGTTTTGATGGTTACCTGAAAATTTCATCAAATATTCATGAGTTATTTCAGAACACTAAGTACCGCGAATTTGAAATATCTTAATAGCAGACAAGCAATAGAAGATGCAGCATATTTCATACAACAAATGAACAAACAACAGAACTATGTCAATCCAAAATGGGTCGCTTTCGGTGGATCGTATTCAGGTAACTATTTCGATTCGTCTGAAAGAGCAAGTGGAAACATCTTCCTGCTGTCCCCTTAATGCTCCTCACCGTTCATTTCTCAGTGTTTGTCGTCGATTGTTCATCACTGACTTTCTCCGCTTATTTCGTAGTAGTTGTTTTGGAATTTTCGTCCACCGTTTCAATCACTGATTCTTATTGACGTGGTATTGGAAGAATTGATAAGGCGGTTTTACGTAATTGGCAGATTCATTCCCTTCATTCCGTTCTACTGCTGCGAAAATCGGGAGATGACGCAGAATCGCCGATGAGACTGTCAATGTAAGGCATTAAAAAAACAGCTCTAAGCATTGTAATGACATTTATTGCTTAAAAGCGTATTCAGGTGCATTGGCCGCATGGTTGCGTGAGAAGCATCCTGAGTTGGTGGCCGGGGCCGTCGGCAGTTCCGGACCTGTCGAAACAAAACTCGATTTCTACGGTCCATATTTTTGTTCGAATTCTGCAGTCAGAACAAAACTTCGCAACTATTTCCCAGCAAATTCAGTGAAAAATAAAGTAGAGGAGGACACCTAGAGAGACTTCTTTCTGGAACTCCTAGTTCACTGCGTCAATTCAAATTTGAGATGTTCTTGGCTTATAACGAAATATGATCGAAATTCTGCTCGGAACAATTCTTCTCGCTAGAGGTGTAGATTTTTGAAGGGTATATAAGTTTCTCCATAAAAACTTGTGCTTATTGAAATTTCTTATGGTGAACAGCAACGAGGGGCGTCGGGAACAGAACAACTAACAAAATTTCATACTGGTATCAGCTGTGACAGTGCCACTTCGATCAACTTCTTATGTTTTCTTTGTGATATAATATTGAGAAGAAAAATTTTTTTTATTTTCGTATCATTCAACTCTTTAGAAATTAGGCAATTGCTGTCGAAAAGAGTGATTTATGTTTCATATGAATGTTTCAGAATATCTTGAGGTTGTCGAGAATGCACTTCGATCACATGCTCCAGGATGTGCAGACGCAGTCCGACAAGGTTTTGCAGAAATGTCTAAATTGATATGGACGGCTGAGGGACGCAAATATCTTTCCGAACTTTTTGTGTAAGATTCTCTCCCTAGCTATTATGCATCTGGTCTTTATGTGTGAGGCTTAAATAATATTCTCGATGCTCTGAAAAAGCACGAGGGGCATCGAGAATGTGTTTCGCTCATTTGACGAGATATGTGATATTATATAGTGCAAAATGGGCTCTGGTCGCTTGGACGGTTGCTGAGCGGTCGTGTTTCCTTCCGCTCAGCCCGATGCGGTGAAGCATCGTGGAAAGGCCGTCAGGTATGGCGGTTACCTGCGAATATGTTAAACAAGCAGGCGCGAACAAACGAACGGTGAAATCCATTAGGATGTGCTTAGGATAGACGGTGACACTCCAGCGCTTAAAAAATGGTCAAAATACCCTACGACAATTTCTTGTCACGGCGGTCACGGTCTGCCGAAAAAGATCGGAGCCTGTACTGCCTTGTAAGTACTTCGTGGAAGAAGAAAGGCTGGGAGAAGGAAGCTTCGAATAACCGAAACCTATGTCGCCAGCAGGCTGGCCACCAGGTGATGTACTAGAGGCCACAGCAATATGGAAAGCAAGAACGCGGCAGAACGCCAACAAGATGAAAAGATCGTTGCGACGTCTACATGGCGTTGCTTGGATGCGGCGAGCTCAGGATGGCGAAAAATGGAAAATTGCCAGCTGCATCGATAGAGACAACGACGAAATCGATGAAATCACAGCTGTTCAATGTATAAATTGTAATAGTGTAAACTGAGAACAGATGCAATTCTTCATATTTGTTTTCCAAGGAAGTTAATAGGGAAGATGAATGACACAGAATGAGGCGAATTCTAATCTGCAGGGTTTATTCTTCCTTCTCCTAGAATTCCATCAATGACAGTTCTCTGGTACTCTAGTTTCTTCAAATGGCATCATGATGGAGAGATGGCGGGAGGGCTCCTTCACAAATGACTCGGCTTCCCGAGGCTCCGCAGCATTCAGCTATTGCGCTTGCGAAAATAGGGGTGCTTCGAAAGATTTTTTTCCTCGTCGTGACTACGACTTGGCGGCTTCAATAATGAGGAAAGTTCCGAATGTTAGGAAGCGCAAATTTCTTCACAGCACACGTGGCGAATCTGAAGCTTTAACGGTGCGGGAAGGGAACAGCAGACATGCAGGTTTTCAGATGGGCCGGGCAGGTAGACAAAAAAACAGACTTTGCAGTTCTTATTTCTATTTGGAATGAAATGCTCGCAAAAATATAGGCGTTTGGAATTTTCCCTCCAAGTTCAACCAACAGAGTGTTAAAGTTGTCGTGAACTAGAAGAGGAAACGTTGAACGGATATTCACGAACGTGCTCTGCAATATTTTATTAAGATATAACTTTACCCAGCATTTTCATTGAAAGGATCCTTAAAGGCACATTCACCGCCAAAATGTTCCCTTGAAACATGTGGAAGATTTCTTTGCTTTTCCGACAACAGCAGCATAGAATTACAGCTTGGATCCGAAACTGAACGAGACAAAACTTCGATATAAGGAAATACAAAATTTCTTCGCAGTAATCTATGGATATTTCCAAGGAGCCGTACAATACAGCGGTGACAACATGGTATGCTTTTATCGCCGTACGCTACATTTTATGTTTGATTTATCTGGCCGATCAATCTCGAAGGCCACTTAAAATATCAGGATATATAGAGTGATGTCTGTACGTTTCAGTTACTGAAGTCCCTCATGAAGTGGAGATTTTTAGCAGCGTTTGATGTCATAACGTGTTTCGAAATTGACTCCAACTGTTCAATGATAGAGAGCGTGAATCCGTTGAGCATAGTGAGCTCAGCTCGAATTCTTAGCTGAAATAGTCCTGTTTAGCAATTGCATGACAGATAGACACATGAATATACAGACAATGCATTAAGAACGCCACAAAAAAACGAGAAAACAAGTGATTTCGCTTGTTAGCTATGTGAAATTGCTTCATGCGATTATTTACCTCGTAGTGTATTGGATGTTTATGTTTCAGGGCAGCTATGCGTATGGAGGTGGCATCCCGGAAGTATGCTCGATTATGAACAATGCTTCAATGGGTTATCTCGAACGCCTGAAGAGCGTTATAGTTTACCTAACTGAGTTCAATAGCTCTGCAAGCTTCGTTTCAGTTGAAATCGGTTATGATGCAATGATCTCGTTCTTAGCGGATGACACATATGATGCCGACGGTTATGCCGGTAAGTTATTTAGGAATACGTACTCCCATTGAATGTAGCTTTCTTTATGCTACAAGTCGGGTTATTATTCTCATTTGTACAGGATGATTAGAACAATTCGAGGGTCAATATTTTAGTAGATCTCAGTAAGCATTACCAGAGATCTAGCAGACTTTCTTTTGTGGAAGAGGGAGAAGGGAGGGAGAAGGAGAATCACTCCCTCTTTCATCAATATTGGTAGTATTGAAGGAACTTGACATTTTGGCAGGTCTTTAATTTCTGAATGTATTAGCGACATCATTTCATGGACATTTCGTCAACACATACCATTTTTCTTGGGCAATCTGCTTCGAATCACACTTTTTTATGGCACGAAGATTTGGCGTTGCAAATGTTTGCATATTTTCAGCGGCTGATCGCGGTTGGGTATGGCAAACGTGTACCGAATTGGGCTATTTTCAAACAACGGATTTGGGTCGGAACATTTTTGGAAGTGTAACACCAGTGAAGTGAGTTTCGATGTTCACAATTTCAGCCTAGCAGTGTAATTTACTCATCCTTAAAGATACTTGACTGACTATTTCTCGCTGAGAACCCCACTTTTCTTCACTGACGTCAAGGTTGCGCCTGCCACTAACTACAGGAATCATTACGATGAGAGCTCGAGCATTTTGCTTTAAATCGAAGGAGCGATTCAGAGGGGAACGATGAGTCTAAAGAGCATTTGCTGGAATATTACCTACATAACAACCATTACCGCATAATATCCTTGTCCTTTCTTTTCACATCGTCAACGACACAGTTGATACAGAGTTAAGTTAAGCGTGAAAGAAAGACGAAGTAGTGTATTCTTGAAATTCCCTTTTCAGCGATACTCTTGTCCAGTCAATTAATGGAAAAGTACTTTAGATTTCTTGATATAACAACTTTGTATAGAGAAAACATTTCACCTTTCAGTTGTAAGCTCATCACCTCATCGTATAATTCTCCACTTGCATGAGCTGTGCTTCTGAATAAATGATGTTATTGAATAATGAGTTTACAAACGATGATTCACTTTCACAAACTAACACTATTCAAACATGTATATGGAGGAAGGTGCTGGAATTTTAATCCGCTTACTGAACCCTTCTATGAATAAACCATCTTTCTTTGATTCGATCGGTGTAAAACGGTAAACTAATTGGTATAAAATTTATTTGGGTTTTTTCTCGTATTTTGCGTCTATAACTCTTCCCCCAGTTCGTCGACGGTAATCGAAGAAGTCAACCAACGATCCGCATTCCATTCAACAACTCTTTGATTCAATTTGAGGTTCAAGAGCTCATTGAATTGACCTTATCGTCTAGGTGAATAGGCACATTAATTCACACACAGATATAATGCTGCCAATAAAGCTTTCGAGCAGTACGCATTCGCAAGCCGCCAAGGAAGAGAAACAAACAATATTGACGGACCGCTTTAATAGAATCAACGTCACATTGTCATATAAAATTAATATTGTTGATGTTTCGAGCAATAGTACATAGTAGGATGTGCATAAAATATTTATGTCTAAATGAAAGCACATGAGTATTTGCTTCAATGAATATTGAGACAAATATTCATCGATTGTATGGAGATTTTCGAAAAGTCATTTTCGTTTCAATTCTGCGTTCGGAGAGGCAGCTTATAGTCGAAGAAAAAACTACCTCAGCTTTCGAAAAGGCAACTTAGCGAATCGTATCGCTAATCTTAGCCTTAGAAAAATGATTCAGGCTTTAAAAAGATCACTCAACTTTCAGAAAAGTATTCGAAGATTGAGAAGATCGTTTTAATTGCTTACTCAGGATAAAAGATGATAAGGTCAATGTGTATTTCAGCTTATTCGTCGACATATGCACCGATACGTTTGGGCCGGAATATAAAATAGAAGCCATTGAAAATGGTATTCGTATGAATAGGAAGTACTTCGGTGGAAAAGCTCACTTCAAGGTACTTTGAATTCTTTTTAATGCTTTTATAAATTAGTCAGTGTTCCCTGTATGGTTGGATATGGTTTAAGATATTTGTGGGCTATATCTGTTGTCTTACAAACGCAGACGTCATTCTTGGCTCTCCTCTATAAATTAATATATAATTGTTGAGAGTGAAGAACTGCTATCTTCCACAAAGATTGATCCTCATAGTGGTCCTCCTATCACTATTATCACTCTTTTGAAGTGAGGAAATGTTTTGAGATGAAAGAGGAGCTTGAGGTATCCCTCACAAAGATTTCCATATGTCTTATGGGCCTGAAAGTGCAAATCAGTCGCCGTATTGATTGAGCCTTACACCATAACCATGCTAAGACGAAAGCTGGAGGAAAGATTGTGTAGTAAAATGGATTCACTAAATTTCGTGGAACGAGTGTTCACCATGATTCAGAAAAAAAGCCAACTCAACACAAAGTTTATTTACGCCGAAATATTAGCCCTAAATGTCGTCACTTTAAGCTTTCGTAAATCGATGACCATTTGTAAAAGAAGATGCCAATACAAGAACAATGAATTCAGGCAACAAATGTGGTTCTTCCGAACGGTGACGTCGATCCATGGCATGCACTTGGATTATACTCTCATATTGAGCCTTCGGTTGTATCGATTCTTATTCCTGGTTGGTATTTCTTCACAAAACAACAGTATTCACTGCTTTTGCTAAAGTGCCATTCCAGTGATGTATACTACACTATCAGTGATAATGTCTTCGTTATCAGTTGTGCATATTCTACAGGTACCGCACATTGCGCCGATATGTACTCACCAAGGCCACAGGATTTACCAGCACTTGTTAACGCTCGAAACATCATTGCCTCAAACGTCAACAAATGGGTGAACGGCCAACAAACAAAGAAGATTCCACAAACGCCTTCAGTGGTAGAAAGTCGTCAACAGCCAACGCCTCCGAGAATGAAGCCGTTCACATCAACACTGACACCGGTTCAATTGAAACCATTCGCTGAAGTATGAATCAAATTGCGATATTCTTTTTGAATGGAAGCAGAGCATTTTTTGCGATTTCTTTTTGCAACTTTTGCAACAACCACTAGCTGATACCTGTTAGTGTTGTTTTAAAGAAACACCTGTAACACCTGTTCCACTTCAATTCACACATCCCTCATTATGTACGGGTATCGTATCTTTATTCTGTAAATCGGTTGAAAAATCATTTTGGAAATGGATTCTAACTGTCATTCGCTCCTTCCTTCGAGGTCTATGACAATGGTCATGCATTTTATTGTTCTTGAACTTTTCATCGTAGAATGGTTTTACAGTGATCGAATGTTTGTTTAAAGGATCTTTCCATCGTTGAGAGATTGTTGCTTTACAGGAAATGAAAACTGTTGAAGAAATGCCTGCAAATCTTCCACGATTTTTCAGAGGACGACCCCTTAATGGATTCCTCGTTGAGCCACCGGTAAGTTCACGTTGAGAAGGTATTAGACATCTTTGCGTATGGTGTTCATGTCTATTGATCGGAAATTGACTTACTTCTAACGAACAGCTGAACTGTGAAATGAAGTCAAAATAGGCTCTGATACATGAGGTTCCGTGTTCCATTCATGTACATCGATGGTATCTAGTTTCGTTTTAATGGCATTTAGATGAAATAATTTGAGTTACAGAATTGGTAGGGACAAATTCATAGAAATAAATGAGTTTTTCATTTAAATTCGTGAACCTATTTGCATTTATATAAGACACAAACCTTTCCGGCTTTATTGAATTATAGAAAAGTTGCAGTTTTTGGTGAAATCGTGCAATTCTTCCTCTATTGTTTTCTTTATGCAAGATTGCGTTTTTCGTACGAAATCCGCCCATTAGCCTTTCCCTGTAATCCGATAGTATCAACAATTTTCAGACTCCATCTCAATTAACGGATTATCCACCTGGATTTATTGCTGGTACTATAAGTATGCCTGTTGATCATTTCGACGCTACAAATACGAATACATTCGAACAAGTACGTCTTGTTGTCATCTGTACACTGTAGTAACGATTTTTCATTTCGCTCTCATACTATCTCCAAATATGGTCGAAATAATGGCAAAAATTATACCTAACATATGTTGTCCTGAAAGACCAAAAACCAACCCCTGAGAGAGACTTTAATTCTCATTTCTGAGAAAATTATCCAGACGAAAAAACTGTGTATAGAACTCATCTATGAGTTCTATCCATAGTTTGAGGTGCCATCGCACATTTGAGGTGTAAAGATTCCATCATCGTATCGCTCTTTGCATGCTTATTGCTGAGCTCATGATTTCGTTTTTATGCTATCGAACATTTTTTGAGAGCTCAACGTTTAAAATTGACAAATGTTTCGTATTGTAGCAGAATAATATTTAATTAAAATCTTTTTGCAGAGATATTGGATGAATCCACAATATGCAGAGCCTGATGGACCACATTTCCTTTTGATTGGTGGTGAAAGTAGAGCCAACACCAAATGGGTCCTCAATCCTGATGTAATCACAATGACTATGGGAAGAAAGTTTCACGCTACTGTTTACATGCTTGAACATCGTTATTATGGTGACAGTTGGCCAACACCGTAAGTCATGCATCTTTATCTCATTCTTGAGGCGAGAAGCTTATGAAACTAATCCCTGATGTTCTGAAAAAAAAAAACGTCTTTAGAATATTCGTTGAAGAAGATAATGTGCAAAGAGGTTGGTTTGTTGGTGAATCAGTAATGACCGTCTATGATTGATAAGGGGAAAAGTGTACTGATAGGCCGAACTTATGTGTTTATAAACCCTTTGCTAGATACCATTGCACTTCATTGTTTCTTTTTTCTTCTGTACGAAAAACATCACTGTGCCCCCTTTGAAATGGGCCAGAAAAATTATTGACCAAAATGGTCGGATTGTTGCAATATGTCAAGCAAGAAAGAGTACGAAATATGAACCTCAAAATGCTCCTTCATGGAAACTCTCATATTCTTTATGTTCTTCCTTAATCGGTAAATGCGACTCATAGCTCCTTTTTCGTCCTTCTTCGCCTCTTAAAACTTCCATGTACCATCAAAAATACACCTTTAGCGCTACTGGAATCGAAATGAGAAACGATGATGTTAGAAATGATTCGAGAAGAATTGAGTGATGAGGTATTCTTCAGGAGTTGATTGACGATGACCTGCAGTCGATTTCCAATGAATCACCATTAAATAACTGTTTAATTGGCTTCTTTCAGCTCAGTGAACGACTAAGGTCAAAAAAATTTTTGTGCAAATAAATCCGTTTATCTTCGGGAAAAATCACCGCTAAAGGCGAGAAAGGCGACGAGGTTATTAACTGAGTGTTGCAGCGATCAATCGACCAAAAACCTCAAGTGGCTTACCGCAACACAAGCTCTTGCCGATTTAGCACAATTTATTATGACAATGAATCAGCGCTATAACCTCACCAATCCAAAATGGGTCACTTTTGGAGGCTCTTATCCCGGTTAGTTGTAATCTATTTCGAATAAGCTAACATGTAGAGAAATATAGCATAAGGGTCTCTATGGGTTCATCGGGCTTGATAATCTCGACATTAGTGGTGCAGAAACAATACGATTAAGCTCAATTTAAAGAATTCCTCATACTCAAAAACGTATTCAGCAATAAGTGCGAACAGAAAGAACTATCAGCGATGGCCAGTCTGAAAGCCCATATAACAAACGAGTTAACTGCTATAAATAGCTATTAAGAGAAAATGTATTGATAAGACGCACATTTTAGCGATGCTTTCTGCATGGTTCCGTCAATTCTACCCTGAGCTGTCCATTGGCGCAATTGCCAGCTCTGCACCAGTCGAAGCAAAGGTCGACTTTTACGGTGGGTTTCAGCAGTTTTCACCGGAAACATCGTAAAAAATGTTCACTCTTACAATAAAACGGTTTCTGTTTGAAGGAGAGCAAGAAATAATCAAAAAAAAAAAAGAATTAAACGCCCCCACAGAACTTTGTCATTTCACGGGCCCCTTACGTGAGGCGTACAATTGAGCTACGGCACTTCGAAATCTTAAAGACCATTGAAGAGGCCAAAATTTAAAGAAAAATTAAAATTAAGGACCCAAATATCTCCAATGTCTCCATCCTATGGAATAATACTTGAATTTTGGCATACTACCTTGCACCAACTGCGATAACTTTTTGCCGGCTATTATACTGTTTGATGTTCAGAACTGCTCCCTAGTGGGGAAAAAAAGAACTGCGCCAGCAATCCTCTCGCACTCACAACTCCTTTCGTCCTCGCTCCCCCGCCCCCACGCTTCTAACCATAGTACCGACCGAGTTCACGCGTATCAATAGTGGTTTCCATATGCGTCACGAAATTTCTTTATGCTCTTATTTGCAGAGTATTTGATGGTCGTCGAGAATGCATTACGTGTTTTCAACGCCGAATGTGCAAATAACGTGAAATTGGCTTTTGATGAAATACATCAACTATCGTTGACACGTGAAGGACGTGTAAAACTGTCGAATCTTTTCACGTAATTCTTTTTTTTCACCTCAATTTGTTAATCACTTCTCTCCATAAATCTATTCCATCATTTTCAGACAGTGTAGATAAATTTCACGTTTTACACGTGAAATGTATCAGACAACATTCGAATAAATCAAACGTCGACTAAACATTATTTCAATTTCGAGTAAGGGACTGGGGCATTTGGACGAAGGGAACAACAGAATCGGAACAAAGAAGAACGGTGATGAAATCTTTTAGGCATTAGGATGTCGAAATTGCATTGAGGCAGCATGTTCTCTTCATCGAACGTAGTGTTTGTTGAACATTTTGTAGCGTTAATGAGGCGTGTATGTGTTTCCTTAGGCGTGCAGCAGTACTCTTTCGAGAGTATTTTGAAATATCCTTGTTGGAGAATCTCGACGTAAAGAACCACGAGAGTTTTATGGCTGCAGATCTAAGAATAAGAATAGCTTGTGCATTTCAAAAGGTTATTGCTACGGTTCTACCATGAAATTTCTTTCCTTCCATCTCCCTTACCATTTACTTTTACTGCTTGAATGTGACCGACTGATTTCTGTATCCAAACAACTTCTTGGCACGTGTCTAAATAACTTCTAAACAACTTCTAAACGACAGTTAAACAACTTCTTGGCCTACCGCTTTTACGGAATGGGAAAACTCACACTTGTGACGTCATAGCTGGGGACTTTCAAGAGCAAAAGCAAGCGTAGGCGATTACCTGGTCACCTAATTTCAGGTTAAGACCAGCATGGAATCTAACAACGCAAGTGACCGATCTTGAAATGCAAAATTTCTTCAGTATCTTATATGGTAATTTCCAAGGCGCTGTCCAATACAATAACGACAATAGTGTAAGTCTTGTTTACTAAGTCATGAATCATATCATTCAGCTTTACGTATAGCGTATGAAGAAGGCTACGAAAGTGTTGCTAATTGCAAGCAATTTGCATGAGTGAAATCCTCTCAGCGATTAACATTTATGACACTGGAAAATAATTTAGAGACAATTGCCGATTTTAATATTACGGTTTTTTATTGTTGTTATGCAGATTTCTCTCTTGTGGCATAAATGTTGTCATTCTGTCGCTCATTTGCTCGTTCGAGTGAAGGAGTGGATCCACTAGTCAGGTCGGACATCAAAGTGGATCCACTGATTAGGACAGATATTGAAGAGAATCCTTGTTCCGCTCTTTCCAAAACTTCCAAGGGGCCAGCGTTCATGTGATATCTTCTTCGTCATTATTGACTGAGAGTACATTCTCAAGTGGAAACCCGAGCTGTATTGTGCCTGCATTGAGTAGAAATTGCATTTAGTGCGACAGATCAGTGCTGTGATCGGCACATCGCTCCGTCTAACGTAGAAGATCGGAACCATCTTTATTAGCTCGAAAGTATTTGCTGCTTTTCTATGAAAATTTCGCTATCGTCATTATAAAATGGCATATCGAATTAAGCAACGAATTTAAATCCTTTCCGTTACTTTATAACTTGAATTTAATAATTAATTCAATTCAACCATAATTCATCGCAAATTTTCATTTTAAGGGATCATACGCAACAGGTGGAGGAATACGTGAAGTATGTAGCTTTATGCTAAATAAAGCAAAAACACCGATGGAAAACGTCGCTGATGTTAATATTTATATCGCTAATTTCTCCTACGGAGGATTTACGTACACCGACAATAATTATGGAAATTATCTCGACTTTTTGAGAGATGTTAATGCTAAATGTGAGTCATTTTTAATAAGATATTTAAATGATCGTGGTGACTTTTGTCAAAAAAATAACGATATTTACCATCACTGAATTGGATATATGATGAACACTTAATAAAAGGTGTTAGAAATTGAGCAAAACCACCTATATCGTTTTTACTAAGATAAAAAAATGTTTGATGGAACTGTTCTGAAATTTTCAACGAATTTGAAACTCTAACTGGAAGTTCAAGCTGAACCCATCGAAACCCTTAACCATTTCTATTTGTTCGTATTTGCGCCTAAAGCTATTCTAAGTAAAATGAAAACAAAATGGGAATAGATTTGAATCCTCTCCTAATCGCATCGAAAATATTTTGCGCGTCATTCCGAATATTTATTGTGAAAGCAGAAACTCACAGGAGAAAATCTCTTACTTCATTATTGAGTGCAGTCGTTGTAATATACTACTCATATGAGTGGATTTTACAGCATCCGGTCGTAGTTGGACATATCAAACTTGTAACGAGTTCGGCTTCTTCCAATCGACTGATATCGGTGAAAACATCTTTGGTGGTCCAACTCCAGTAAAGTGAGTTGAAATGATTTCACACATTTCTTTGAGCTTATTGAGCTTATTTTCACTATGAAAAGTATGAAACGTTCATCCGAAAAGTCTCAATGTTTACGATTGTTTACGACTTACGACATCAATTTCTTATTACGATAATTGGGTAATAAAGGAGTGCATCGCAGTATCATTGTGATACTCATCACATAACTCAATGAACTACACCAAAATCAGTCGTTATTTTAATTACGCTAATTGAATGAAATAAAATTTGTGGTTGATGTAGGTCGAATTCATTCATGGCTTTGTGGGGTTTCGTGTCGCTTTACAATATAAATTGGGTGTTCTACCGATTTCTGCTCATCGCTGTATATGGTCATGTGATTTTGCCGTAGGATTTCTCTCAGTCTTCCAAGTTGTTTTATTTCAAACCTATCTAGTTACTGTTGTCTAAGCACTTTGCAGTTATTAATATCATTATTTTCCTCTTCTATTTGGACTGTTTATTCGAGTTTAAAAAAAAACCAAAACTAGTCGGTTGCGATCTAAGATCGACGGCGCAAACGACCGTATCGTGCAACAAATATCGTACTTGCAGTGAATGTACATGCATCAGTTCGCTGTTCGGTTATCCTTATTCCAGCCTTATCAGTGAAATTATGGAAGCATAAAATGACGAGACAAACGAGGCATCCCCACTCTTCTTCTAGCATCTTTTCAGCTAGTAGGATTCTAGCGCGAGAGGTTGTATGTAAATTTTATCAACTTATGGAAGCTGTGCAATTGAATGCCTGGAGCCATGAACCAATACTCTGTTAAAGCTACCTCAAAAAGGTCCTATTCTTCGAAGAATCCTAGCAACAAAATATTCTCCTGCATCTGCAAATTGTTGACGGGGATTGTCGTTGCAGTATCTTCATTGATACATGCAGAGATGTATATGGGCCTGAGTTCACGCCAAGATTCGTTTATGAAGCTGTTGATAAGTCTCAAAGATTCTACGGCGGTCGTGACTACTTTAAAGTAAGTAGCCATTTCAATTTCAAAACGTACCTTTGAAAACTGACTTGCAAAACTTTGCTTCCACTAAATCGAGAAATTTCAAATCATTCTGTCAAGCTCGTGAAGGATTAGGAGCAATTAAGTGCGTGGGCCTAAATTTCTCAACGAGAAGAGTCTCATTTTACGTCCAATTTTCGGCAAAAATAATCTTCTTCTAGATATTTCACAACCGATAGGTATGTTTGGCGCATTATTCGATATGTTTGGTTATTTGTTGATCGCAAATGAAATCGATCGGCTTATCGGATAAGCTCACTTGCAAAGATGTATATCATAACTGCCCGACTAGCGTATTTCTTATTTGATAGCGTTTTAATGCAATCATTACTACTATCTTCATCAGTGTATTTCAATTCTTTTCGAATTTGAGGGAACGAATGTTCTATTCACCAACGGTAATATCGATCCATGGCATGCGCTTAGCAAATATGATGGCACAGGCAGTGTTACAACAGTGCTTATGAACGGTATTCGAATGATTTTCTTTCTTTCAACGTCTCAATTTTTCTTCTTAAAGCACGAATATCTTCAAATTCCACTAAGCTTTACGCTGACGTTCAGACTTTTCCTTTAAAAAAAGCTTTAAAAAAACATTCCCTCTATCAAGTCCTCTTATCATGTTCATATAATCAGTAAATTATCGTTGAATAATAGGATATTGCGGCCAATTTTTCAGCCTCAAGAGCATTTTAAGATGATTTTTGTGTGCAATACATCTGTGAATTTCGGTTTTAACAATTGTTTTCCGTGGAAAAGTGCCTAAATAAGTGGATTTATTGTATAATCAAGTTGTGCTGGATATGCGCAATCAATGATCGACATGGAAATTTTTGATGCGAATCGCATTGAAGAGATTCTCACATAAACTTTCTTTTTTTTTGCTATTAGTTTAAACACTTTCAAATAAACGGTTTGAAAAATTTCAAAATAAAGGGGAAATCCGTGTGGCAACTGTGACATATAAGATCACTTATACTCTCTCTTATGCTCAGTATCGGAAGCGTAAAAAGTTGCTCAGGACTACTATCTAATAAGAATCATTCAAAGAGTTTTCATACTTGTCCAAAAGCTTTTCTTTCCTAGGATTTATATATAATTTATTAATTATTTATCGTTTTTTTCATATGAGTTCT
The DNA here is from genome assembly GCA_022844705.1 of Toxascaris leonina. NCBI lineage: Eukaryota > Metazoa > Nematoda > Chromadorea > Rhabditida > Ascarididae > Toxascaris > Toxascaris leonina. The sequence goes on along the minus strand of JAARMF010000752.1, from coordinate 41,901 downwards.
ACTGATAAGAATTTATTTATCATTGTTTCCAAATTATATTATTCATTGTTTACTTTTGCTTCATTTAAGTCCAGGAATTATTTTGTATAGCGAGCACTAATTCTGCTTTAGTTGAGTGCTTTTCCAAAAACCATAAGAAAAAACAAATAATGTTTGTGATATTTTCTTCAATTTCATTTCCAACGAATCAATATTATAGGTACTGCACATTGCGCCGATATGTATCCTCCACGTGCCCAAGATGCTGCTGACTTGGCGCCAGTAAGACAACTAATTGAGGAAAAGATTGCTGAGTGGCTTGGTAAGTAGTTATTTGCCCTCTTCAAATGAAACTTCGATGCTTTACCTTAGACAACCAAAAGGTCGATGATCAGCGTGCTCTCTTTGCTTCAGTAGACAACTTCGTAATGACACTTCACGCAATTCTATAGCGCCGAAACATCTATATCGCATAAAGCTTCTATGGTGATGAAAAAAATATTCGAACTATTCCAATTGCTAATTGATAGAGGAATTTAATGTGAATCATATATAATAACTTTGATGAAATTTGCGTAACGCAAAGGAGGATGTATTTTCGAATGGTTTTTTATTATTTTCAAGGGGATCCGATAAATTCATACGCAGCTTTTCCTTTTTTATATAAATATCTGCACACAATTTTAGATGCTCTGATCTTTCATACTACTTATTCGTTTATGACGCCAATACATTTTCTTCAATATTCGCTTAACGCAATGAAAAAAAGAACATTCCATGATAGCTGCATTATAACTTTTAGCCATAATTTCCATGATATAGAATGCGATTATTGATTCGTTTTGAAAATCCTTCTGAATGTCTTCATGGTGCGCCATCTTACCGAAAATTTTTGTACGTACAATAACAGATTTTCGAAACAGAATATAGCCAATGACATTTCTAGATTTGTTTTTGCCTTCATCTCATTTTCGGCTTATCTATATATTTACGTGACGATAGATTTACTTCACCTATTAATTTGTGGCGTTTTAATACGCAAATAATTTGCGCAATTTTCAGCTTCTTCGACATCATCCGCCGATCACATCGTTCATTCTGTATCGTTGCTCATCTTCCAATTGATTTTTGTGCTCCTTATTCGTATGTGAGGCTTTATCTGGAGTGTCATTTTTAACGTCACGTATGCTTCTCACTGCGACAATATGCACTCAGATTCAATAAGGTTTTTTAGCTAATATATAGTCTCGTATAGGAACGAAAAATGATCAAGACGGGAACTATGGACGGCCAGTGTATTGCTTACCTTCTTTCACCTGTGCACATAATAAACCTGTCCGGAGAGCCATCAAAAATGGCAATACCACTATCTTCCAACAATTCTTTTTTTTGTAGTTTTCTCTTTGATGATAAAATCGAACGATTATTTCGCAGAGGAAGTCTAAGCAATATATAAAGTCATTGATAAGACTTATCCGTAGACTCTACAAAAGGCATCAGTAAGGAACAAGGAGTTATGCATTCTTCCCAGAGTTATTAGCTAATGGCAATTTAATGTATCATTAGATATATTTGACTTGAATAAACGTATTTTACTTCGAGTTAAATTTTTGTGAAACAATCGATTCTTTTCTATCATATCATTAAAAAGTATCCAAAGTTGAAGCAATAATATTTTCCTAGTGAAATCATTCTTGAGTTTTATCAATGAGATCTAGTTTCATGTTAACGACGATAGATCTTCGAATAGACGTAAATATTGAACCATCATGAAGTGTTTGCAGCTACACGAATTTCCTGCTCAATTTCTTACAATGTATACATATCGTAAAGGAATGCAAAACAAATCCGGTATTTTGCGTCACTAGCTAACAATACTACAATTTGTTGCTCATGCAATCAATAGCTTCAGTTCTGTCCATTGACTGTTTTCTAATGGAGTGCTCCATCGATACGTCAAGAAATGGTTGAATGGCATTCATTCATGCCTCACTTTTTCTTGCAAACGATAGTATAAATAACACAACTTGCAAATTTTTGCAATATTTATGCGCTTTTGTGATCAGATATACAAGGAATTAAGTACATCACCGAGGTCAGGTGTTAAGGAGATGAGATGATATGATGTACTTTTGCATTGCGCTCACGAGACCCACCGGTTGCAGAAATTATCTTCGAATAATATTTCTGCAAAATAATGCCTTCATAACAAAATCGTTTCAATCCTAGGTGCAATCCTTTCGCGGAAAGAACTTATTGTTCCTTTGCCATGCAGATGAAAACATTGGAAACTCAACCTGAGCAAAACAGCTCATCTAATGTCCACAATTGATGATGAATTTGATGGATAACGAAGATGTGGTAGAATAATTCATTTTAAGCTTTTCTGTACGCCCACAAAACTTCTTCAGTCCATATTCAATAGCTATCAAGTGGCAACTATTCGGCAAGGAATGCATGCGTAAACACATTGACTTAAAATTCGGCTAAAAGGGTTTTGAATCGAATTGGCAATTTTGTTATCTGATCGAATCCTAGTAATCAGCATCGACACCACTGCTGCAACGTCCATGAGCTCATGGAAATATCACTTAAAAAAGCTAAAGCCGATGTAGTTCACTCTGGAGGCTAAAGGTCAACGTTTCTTATTGGAAACAAAGGGAATTCGTAGAAATTTTAGACTTCAAAATCGTCTTTTGGGTTTGGAACTCTTTTCCATTGCTAACCACCTGAGGTACTGATAGCTGGATGAGAATCACATCGTCATAGAGCCATGACGGATTGGTTTGTGCATTCTTGAACGGTTTGCCTTTGATGCACATTCCATAGCTCATTGATAACGCTTTCGCTTATACAATCACACTTTATTGAATGAAATGATAACTTAGACATTTCTGCAGTTATTGTCTACTTCCTTCATCCATATAATAATGTCTTTATATGTGGGACAGGTAGTAAAAATTTGCATAATTGTAGACAATTCTAAAATTTCTCCGCTTCGTGAAAAATTCATCGATGATGTTTGAACGAAATGAGCATTGCAAGAAATGCTTTATGATGATGTGTTGTTTGAACAAAAGTAACATGAAACTTAAGCAAAGAAACATCGCTAAAGCTAATGCACTTTTCCGCAGAAAACAGCTGCGACTAGACATGTGCTTTGATCGGAAGCTTCTCAGGGAAACGTCAATAAAGGCTTAACAATGTAATGCTTATTGAAGAAACCATTCGGTAAGCATTCGTTGTAAGCTTTACTTTATTACTATCATTTCCATGATGGAGCATATACCGAAACCTATTGAACGTTAATGAATTCATGGAATTTTATGGCATCGCCNTACCGAAACCTATTGAACGTTAATGAATTCATGGATTTTTGTGGCATCGCCTTAACCACAATATCACTTCATCTAATATTTTGGAGTTTATCTAAACGTTTTGAAAACAGTTAAAAGCATTTGAAGCTGTCAAAAAAATTTATATGTATTCTAAACCGATCGATGTTAGAGAAGAACGAGCGAATATTTTTTAAAAGGTGTTTGTGAGAGGATAGAATAGTTAAATTATGCAAGCATTGCGCTGTACGTTCTATTTTTATTTGTAAATTACGCCACCCATAACGGCATTTATGAGCACATAATACAAAAGCTTCTCTAATACGTATCGTCACTTGTTTTGTTTCCTATTTCATGCATAATGCATATTTTCTAAACATACACGCATACCATATTCGACAATTGTAGAGACGTTGAGCTCACCCATAGAGAAATATCTTCGTGGATTCTACAATTGATGAAGGAGGAATTTTTTCGACATGGAATTACAAATATAATGCTATGGCATTTTGACTATCAATAAACGTGAATGAAAACTTCGCTTGCAATTCTGATAGAATACTTCCGTCAGAACATTCTGAAAAAAAAAACAAGCGAAAATATCTGTGAATTTCCATCTATACCAACGTGGATTAATTATGCAACACCATACGCACTACGAGGGTTTCCAAAGATCGTTGCTTCGCAAAAATTGAACGAAATAAAAGATTTTAGCACAAATAAACAATGGTGTTTGAATTTCTCTCTGTAAGGGTCTTAGAAGGAAAAAATTTCGATTGCTTAAAATTTAGGATTTTTGTTGAATTTGAAATCGAATCTAATTGAGCGATCAAGTTTGAGATGTGACAATAAATGCGAAATATGGAGATGCGCTATAAAATTGACTTCATCGATGAACGCTTTGTCGATGAACAATACAAATATTCCTCTCTTAGCTCGGCTGTCCATCGCCTTTCCCCCTCTCTTTCTCTTCCTCCCAACGACCCAATATAAACAACCCTCTCTTAATAACGCTCTTCCTTGCCTTCCAACGTCCCCTCCTCTTTATCCCAACGACCATGGACTGAAATTTGTTGATCTCGATCGAATAACAAGGCGATGAACGTTCTGAAGTGCCACAGCCGTTCATCAATGCACAAAACAATTCGAATTTTAGCGTCGATTACAAAAGATATTCTATACGGCATCACAATTTTTCGGCTATACGCATCGACAATTGTGATGAGCACCATTGCTAAATGAATTCCTCTTTTTTTTTCGTTGGCAAAATCATTGTCGGCAAATTCAGTGAATCATTTCCACATTTGATTTCGTCGTTTTGAGTCGGCAAAATTTTTTCGCTCTTCTTCGGCTATTAAAATTAACCATAGTTGAGGTTTTACTTTAAGAAAAAAAAGACCTCCAGTAAAACACCTATGGGAAACAATAGTTTGTTTTAAATTTCACTTGTTTATTGAGTTCACTGGTTTACCATAAGCGTAGAAAAACTGGACTCTCTCCCCATTTTTTTTCTTCCCGAATTGATGGGAAAGGAAAGGTATTGTTTGTTTTTTTCCGGATTCTCTTTTTCCGGATTTCTTTTTTCCGGACGATAGTTTGTTGAAGGAACGTTAACCGTGCCAACGATGTCAACAGTACGGACGTAAGATTGTCAAACTCAACGAGCAATTCATCGCCGAAGAGTTGAGACGTTGAGCAAGAATTGCTGAAAGAAAAAAAAAATATTGTATGTGCACGTTTGTTTACACTTGGCACTTGCAATCGGTGAGCGACAAAAGATGTGCTTCGATGTTGGCTTGTAGTAGCGAAATAATTATTTTTCTGAAATTACGCGCACAATTAGTCCTACTTCGCCTATCTTCCTCCCCCCCCCCCCCCGCTCCCCTCCCCCTCCCGCCCTCCCGTTCCTCTCGCCCTCCTTGTTTCGGAATGAATTTACGATCGAGCGCAACTTTGTCGTATTCAGAAAGCCACTGTATAGGAATTTTGCATTATTAAGGATTACTTCAACATTTCGTTGTTGTCCGATAATCAGTCACTTCCGGAGAAATTTATAAAGTTCGAAGTTTTGCTCTTCGTAATTTGTTTTTTGAACGTTTAGAAAATGTAGAAAATTTCTGAACTACATAGATGAATTTCCTGAGGAGTTTTATAGGCCACACCAGAGTGCCAGAGGATCAGATCGGCATTCCCAAACAGCATTACAATAGTGATTTTAATGCACTTCCAAAGTCAACACAACTTCCAGTCACAAGTAAATGCAGTTAGTTAAGTTCATTGAAAACAGCCAGCGGTGTCATCTCTTTGCACTTTCCTTTGAATGAAACTTTAGTTGAATGGGAAGTTTACATTGAGTGCAATTTGAAATTGTTATGCAACATCTCGAACTTCTGGGTGATTCGCACACAAAAGCCCTCACTTTGGGAATTTTCGAGCAAGATTTCTCAGCAAATATCTCCAGCCGATACCGGACCTGATGAATGATCCGACATCCTGAATTTGTTACCACCCACGTCAAAAAAGTTTATTGGTAACTATCAACTGAACGAAACTAAAGTGCATTGTTGTAAGCGGCTACAGTGCATTAATTCCACCGTCATTATATATTCTCAAACATTTTCCTACTGCGAGAATCTCATCTCACCTTAATTCTTCTGCCTGATCTTGCATCACAAAGTCCTCCTCAATATACATTCCAATGCTGTGCTCGAAAACCTTCATAACAGGATCAATGCAAGCATATATTCATTCAAAGATATACCATATCGTTCAGCCGACTATCGATTCGAGTAAACAGCACCAGTCAATGACCGATTAATTGGCACCTAATTTTTCCTAAAATAGGCAATAATTATTCAATCATTTAGTCCTATGTAGCATTAATTATTTCTATGACAGATAGCTATGATACTCCCTCTTGAAGGATTAGGTCGTCTTTAAGTAAACTGTAACTGAACCGACAAATAGAGTTCTTTACCAAAGTGCAGATTCAGTAGTATCAGCAGTTGTCGTAAATGAATTCGTATTGACCAATCTAGGTGAACAGCTTAGTTTCGAAGAAAATTTGTGTTTCGAAGAAAATTTGTTTTAATCGCCCATCTTCATAGTAAATTTGGAACGTCGCCTTAGACCTATTGCTAACATATGGTGAATGCACCAATCTTTTTATTAATGAGTGAAGTATTACCATTGTTTACAAATGTGCTAAGGCAAAGGCCTAAAAAATTGCAAACTCTCTTATTTATATAAACATCTCCACTCTCTTCGCCTAACAATTAAAGTGACAACTGAAATTTGGGATCTATTTATGCAAATTTTGGTGACAATAAATTAGGAAAGAATTTAAATTTCAGTTAATTTCACTTAATTGTAAATCATTTGCCGATGATGATATAAAGTGGGCAGAAAATATTTCCAAATACATCTACACTTATTATGCGTTACAATCTTATTATCAGAACAAATTTTTAAAAAACATAAATCACTTGGTGGATACTGTCAGATAATAGGCTGTTCAGGCTTATTGTATTCATTGAGGGCAATGATCGAGGTTATTGAGTGGGAATGCCACGTGCTTGCTATTCGATATGAGTCTACTATGTCCCGTTCGATGGAGGCAACACACTCTTTTGCTTCAACAATGTTCTTTCTGCTTGTCAGCTGCACTCTTTCGTCACATTCCACTTGCGTCTTCCTATGCCACAAATATCCGTTGGTTACTTTTGTTCAGCCGAATGCATCGTTGCTTAAAAATATATAAGCTAAATTTATGTGTTTACTCACCTATTCTCATTTCATTATATAATTGGTGTTGATGATAACGTCGATATGCCGAATGATATTTATGCTCTATGCAAAAGTCGTTTTATGAAAATTCCTTTCCGATGGTTCATTTGCTAATGAATGCGATTGAGGGAATTTCTCACCTTCATATAATCTCAGTTTATATGATATTCTTGGATATGTTTTTATGACTTTGATAAACAATTCGAACTATGAACTTTTTAATGAATTTCAAAGATTTTTCCAGCCACCTAGTGGACGCTAAGCAATGTTTTTAGATAATCAACAGCTTGTAGGAAGCGAGAAATTGAATAGTTTTATCGAAAAAAAAAACAACTATGAGACAATTCCATCAGAGTATATCGCACAATAAAAATTATTAGAAAAGCCATCCGTGGAAAAATGTGGAAGTAAAAATTTTTGGAAGAAAGTGGGAAGATGTGGATATGTTGTAATTCCTCAAAGAAACATCCTTACTGCAAGTGATTTTGTTGCGCAAAAACTTGAAGATCATCAATGTTGGCAGCAACAATACTTGCAGCATCCTTCATTCACTCTTTGCGAATAAGTAGCTTATGTGTGAATTCAAGTGGCAAACACATTCAGATATGAAAAGCGTATTGCAAATGAAACGAACACATTGCAACGAGTAGAATCAGACGATGAACTAGTTTGAAAATCGCACCCCACATCAACCAATATAATCTGGATTCGCGAGCACAACCATCAACTCACTCTCCCACTGATTGTTTGCCATAGTCAACAGCACTAGGAACAGTAAGTGTCTCGGCGACGTCGCTTATAATCACTAACGGATTTCTTATCCTCTATTACTTCATCGTCTTCAACGAGTAGATCTCACAACCAAAAATAATATACATTTAGCGCTGCAATGTTTGATTTCATCGATTTTCTTGACAACCGCTCGATAATATTTTATATCGATGTGGTATAGCAAATGCATTCATACAACAAAAATTCCTACCTATCATGTACGCTCAATTTTTGCTTTCATTGCTTGAAAGTATGCAAATCCTCGAAAAAATAAGATATTATAAATACTCGCATGGTACCATATATCGAATATTATCTCTCTACTATCGTTTGCTATATGTTAACTTAGACGCAAATAACAGCTTCATTTCTTTCCCTCAAACAATTCTTTTCATCTCTCATTAGTGTTATGATTGTTCACTGGTTTTTCTTCGTGAATATTCCCCATACTGATGCTCGTAAATGCTCCACACTTTTCTCTTCTCTCAACTTTACAACACTTTTCTACATATTCTTCCAAATGAAATTCCTGTTAGCATTCATAAGCCCAATAACTCAAAAGCTTTATCAACTTATCGAAGGCGCAAGACCTTGAATGCGTATTCGATGTGGAAATTTCACTGTATACGTTTTTCTTGCTGCATGATATATAGACTAATGTAAGCTGTAAACAATACTCTATAGGTAGAAATAAATGTTTTGCTTTATAACAAAAATAGTCAATATTTGAGGGAAAAATTTGCACGCATCAATATATTTTATTCCAGAAGAATATCCTGAAAAGTTCGAACGAACCCTAATTGTTTTATATATGACCGTATGGCAATCAAATGAATTCCTGAGGTGAAAGTTCATTTGAACAATAAAGCATCTTCACTTTTATTAGTTCATTTTTATTTCCGATATTATTAAAATGTGTTGAATTTGTGCAATAATTCAGAGAGAATTATTAATCACTTTTGAATCGTATATTTACAAACTAGATCATAGTAATAATGTTTGTGAATTTATCCATCTGCTCGTCTGTCGATTCAATAGTTGAAAAGATAAGACACATTGCAACTCAAGTTGTGGAATTTGATTGGTGCATAAGGATTCGTAAAATTGGACAAACGCATCTTTTGTTGAAGATTCTCAGAGTTTCTTAATTTTTTCTGCATTTTCTAAAATTCTTTACGATGATGAACGCAAGAGTAGAAGCATATATTATGCTAGCTCGTTTTGCATTGTGATAAACTATTGAAAACACTTTACAACTGCACAGTATAAATTGAATTCGTGGCAATTTTTTTTAATTTCGTTTTTTTTTCTTTCGCATTCGATTCATTGTTGTTGTTGAAAGTGAATGATGGAAGCTATGTGAACGTGAAAGAAATTTCTTTTCGCAGATCACTGAACGTTGCTCATGCCGCACTTCCACACCTATCACCTTTATTTCCGTTCCAAACTTAATCTAATTTATTTCTTCGGAAACACCAATTCGTTCAAAATCAAAAAATAACTGATGAAAATACTTTAAAAATATTTTATATTTAAATGAATGTCGGTGTCGATCCTTTACATTGCAGTTGAAATAATTAGCGAACTATTTTGTCGATTTTCGATTATCATGATGCTTATGAAAACATTACTTCGCTTTCATAATCCATTAATTGACAAGTTAAGTGTGCTTTTCGAATGAGATAGGCACTACTCGAGTGTCAACGAAAATAACCAAGCAATCATTGAATGATATATTTGGATGCGAATGTGACCAGCAAGTCACGATAATATAGGAAGGACTTACGAAAGGCATCGACAATCGTAATGGCTAGCAGAGGCGCTTATACATGCCAAATTCAGGTGATTTCTTAGCCACAATGGCGCTTCTTAGAAATATGTGTAAGCGATTGCTTAATTCTATTTGCAACAATTTGTTTTCTTCCGTTCTTTATCGGCTAAAGACGCAACAGGAAATGAAAGGTTTCCATTGGACTTACAATGAAGCGCTCAATATTAGGTAGCACGAAAATCATCAATTGTTTTTAGATTAAATACTCCTGAGAAGGTGAATTCGATACAAAATTAAGCCGTATTCATAATGGAAATGAGATTCTGCTTCGATCATTGTAAGCATATTCTGGAAGATTTTCGAATTTTACCCATCTCATATAGCTAGGCTCGAAGAATCTAGATTCGTTGTATCTACAGTACAAGCGTGTGATGACACATCGGCTTAAAATTTGCTGCCATACTCTATACATTTGGAGAAATTGAAAGAACAAAGTTGCCCAATGCTTCTCTTTGCTGTGACTTGCTCAATTCATGATGTGTCATTTTAAGGGCTGCAACGTGTTCCTAATTATCCTTGGTCTCGCTGCACTTGGACTCGCTGGAACTCAATTCTCAAGAGTTCTTGCCATACAGAATTATAGGTAAGATTTGTCTTGAAATTATGGTCTCAAAATGGGTATATGGCGGATGTGGNGGGGGGGGGGGGGGGGGGGGGGGGGGGGGATGGAGGTGAGGGTAAAGTGGTGCTTCGAAGGTGCTTCGTGAAGTGATTCAGCTCCCGTTATATGACGGATGAATACATTCGTTTCATTATTCGTGGCCAACTGAAACTAAATTCCCTCTTATGCTAAAAAATCGAAATCGCTATGTTTTCGCTTCCAAGTCACTAGCACGGGAAGTGCAAGGGAACTTATGGGTCAGAACCCTCTCCTCTTTATTCCCCTCTATCTTGGACTTGGCTCGATAAGAAACCTGGGCCATTTTCGGCAATTTTGTCCTCATTCACTATTCCTTCCATTCTTTTTTCATTGTTTCATCTTCGCCCACAATTCCTCACTCGCTTATACCAATTTGACTCACAACTCACCATTCCTCACTTCATATTGAGTTCATATTATTTCCACTATCAGTCTATGATTCAATTGTTGAGCCATTCAACATTATCCCAAGTATTTTATTCTCTCTATAATTTCATCGAGTAACAAATAAGTTCTCTTTTTTCAGGAATATCGATCTAAGGCTATTGAATTGGATATATCTTTTGGCTGGAGTAATTGGAATCTATTCTCTACCAAGGAATTATGGCAGTGTTATTGCGAAGACACTTTATTGTGTTTGTGCTGTTATTGGAATTGCAACGGCTATTTTCTATGGATTCACAACTTATAGAGTAGGCAATTTATGGATTATCTTTTTTTGCATGGATTCCATACAAAGGTGAAAGGAATGAGGCAAAAGTGTTAATTTTTATTCGCTTACTGAATAGGAACGGATATGTGGCATTGCCTTCAATGAATGTTTTTGAAATAAGTATGATAATTTTCACGCTTCAGCAATAATATCGGAAAATTTTCTTCGCTCTTTCAAGCAATTAATGCAGATATTTTGTAGAGATGTTGAGTCACCCTTCACCACCAAGTTCATGCATTTGAAATTCACCTCTGTTGTCCTCCGTTTTTGAAATAGCTGAATATAGTACCATAGATATCCACTCAAAAATTTCTCCATAAAGCGACCGGAAAAGATTCCATGATTTTCATACGATGAAAAGTTGCAATTCACGTTCAGCGACAAGTAGTAATTCAATGTGGTCAGCTTAGTCCATAAACCTTTACAATTGCTTCAACTTCGATTTATTTGATTACCTCAAAGATCATGTTATTCATTCTCTTATTCCGCTAATCCAGCGAAAGTCGCGTATCGGCTATCATGCCGCCTCCTTCCACCTGGATGGTATAAGAGGTATTTGAATGAACTTAGGGAGCAAAACCTATTCGATTCTATATTTGGCAACTTTATCAAACTAGAGCTTGACCATTTTCACGCAATCGTTGTACCACATTATGCAGAAATGAAACAAATGAATGCTTATCACTAGAGTTGAAGCCTAATTACGGCAATAACTACAGGTTGTTGAATCATATCGGGCCGTGAAACGTCTCGCTAATTCTACGGCTGCTATTGCTCTCTATGGTGGAGATGAATCCGATTATGTGGGTAAAATCGTCATTAGTGCTGTGATGATCGCAATTCCTGCATTAGCTGCATTAACGGCAATTATTGCCGCTATTCTCCTTGATATGGTCGTTTTCGTTACACAACCGATGTGGTCCACACAATCCGTAAGCATTTCCAACTTTTGAAACTTTAATGCATTTGATTATCTGCAGCGTGGCATTAAAAATTAATTTTGCCACATCCAATCCATGCGCCTATGGATATCTTTTAAAATTCTCTCCGATCTCGTATATGCTGGTAAAACGTCTTAGGTATAACATAACCGTATGAAATCCGTCTCGTTTGACATAGCCTAGTGCAACCTATCTGATATCACTGGGTCTCATGAGACCTTTCTAGTCTGGTGCAGCCTGGTGAAGCCGGCCTAGTCTTACATGGTCTGGTTGAATCTACCTTGTGTGATGTGGCCTTTATCGGCGTACTGTTGTAACTTCACATCTACTAGTGTGCAATCAAATTTCTTCTTAAAATCATTACACACATCAATTAAGTTTCAAGAACAGTCCCGAGAAAATTTGTTTATTTCTCCATCCCTTATCATAGGCAAATCAATCACGAGCTTATTTGTTTGTTTGTTTTAACGCTTCAAATATTCATATTATCGATAAAAAATAATCACATAGTGCGATGATTCTCTGCTTCATCCGAATTGTTCTCTGGAAATTTATTCATATAAATGTGTCTCTTTCCTTTGCAGGAAGATCAGGAACGACGTATACGTAGCAGTAGATTGCAGCTGAATTCTTTAGCGACCATTAAACTTCTTCTAGCATTAGGAACGCTTGGATTGGCCGTATTTGTTGAGTATGAACGAGAGCAGGTATGTGTTCCATCATTCCAACTGAAAGTGTTTACTCAAATCAGATCACCGCGTATACCAAGTTTCTGCTCATCCATTGCCGTCATTGATGTCGCACGTTTCTAAGGTCACATTCTCAGCCAATATTTACCTTGAAAAGGTCGCGTTTGCCTCGTACTATTGATCCACTCTGAATTGAATTTTTCATCTCGCTAATGAAACAGTCGAGCAATCGCTCAAAAAGTCTAACAAATAGCTCGGGATATTATAATAAATCGTCATTCGTTGTGTATGGTAGACTCTTTATCATCACGAAAGTGCACATGTTTTGCAATCGAAATTTAGTAGGAAGCCTCGCATCCAGAATTCACATCGTGAAGTTGCTGCCAAGTACCTGCCCAAAATTATTGCCGAAAATAGGCAAAAATCGATTATTAATTAAGTATTCTACGAAAGTATTGAATTTGATTGGAAATAAAGTTTAAAAAATTAATAAAATGACACTTCGCAAGAGCTTCCGAAACCACAGCATATTGCTGCGTAATAGCGTAGCTAGCTCGAAAATCGGCTAAACACCGCATACTAAATGGTTATCGAGGAATTACATCCACTAAAAGTAATGCTTTCGCTCCAAAAGGAGCCAAAGAATCACTTGGATTACTGATATGTGATTTGATAATATTCAAATGCTTACGTGGCAAATATCTATCGATATAACAAAAAAGATTCCACATTTTCCATCCATATGTTCATTAAGTCAAAGCATATCTTCTTTAGCAGTAATAGTTTATCGCCCCTTTAACTCATCTATGTTTAATATGATTAAAACAATCGGCTCGCTGATAATATCATGCTTTATCAGCTTGGCGGTAACGGTAACTATATAAGAGTAGCGTTAGCGGAAATCAGTGCAATGTTAGCAGTGGCAAGTGCAATTGTTGATATATACTCTGTGGCAGCTAAACAACAAGCTACATTGAATTCAAAAGTAAGTTTTCTTTTTTTGTTTATCTAATAATTATGTAAGTTCTCATAAGTTCTGCTCTCTGTAAGCACAATATTTGTCTAATACGAAATAACCTTTCATCTCTCCAAGTGCTTCTAAGAAATGAGTTCAGCAAACACATAGAATATCATAATTTCTGCATAAACGATCGTATATTTCAAGCTTATTTGCGCAATTGCTAACGTTAGAAGAGAAAACTATAATTTAAGTCACCTCTGACGTACTTTAAAACTAAAAAATTCGAGTCATCATATTATTCACAATCGAAACGATATCATCAATCCCCATTGGATAGGATCCATAAATGTCCGTATAAATTTCAAAGTGCGCAACTTCTTCCATTTGTGAAATTCGAAGGTTGTAAATTTCGCTCAATAATGCTTCTTCAATATTAGTCAATAGCTAATATAGCTATGCCGTCGATTCTGATATATTACACCCTTTTGCTAATCTAAGGAATATGTTTCATACTGAATATGAAAATTGGTAGGAAAAACATTTTCTAAACAAAGGACTAGAAATATAGCAGTGTCTCTGTTACTGAATTCAGTTCTATGGGTTTCATTTGGGGCATTCCTTTTTTGCCACTCGAAAATGGATTGTTTCGGTCATTATTTGAAAATGAATGAGGAAGGGAAAGGGAAAGGGGACCACTGTGAAACAAAAATTAATGGAAGGATAAAGAGTTACAGCAGTAAATAAAGAGATAAGTAGGCAGTGATAAAGAGATAACAGTGTTGGAACAAAATCCAATGAAATACAACTTATTTCCTTCAACAAAAAGATCGTTATCACTAATGATAAGCGTATGAAGTTTCAAACAATTTTCTTTTTCAATTTCAGGTTGCTGTTGTCCTTTCGATAATCGCATCTGTTTGGTGTCTAAAGACAATCGATGTGGGCATGAATCCATTCTATTATAATGATTTGAAATTTTTCAAAGTCACCGGACAAGATAGAAGTCACTTCGAATTGCTTTCATTTTTTTAATACTACTATATTTATTTATTTATTTAATTTTCCCATACTTATTCTGCTTAACGTATCAGATAATTATCATTGCTCCTATGATATCAATTAATGCGAACGATTGTTTAGAATGCTTGAAAAGCTGGTAGTCGCCTATAAATTTAGACATTTTAGGGGTCTGTGATTCTTGGGAGATCTTTTCTTTCTTGATGAACATAAGTAGTGACAAAATCTTTAACAATTGTAAATGACTTCCAATGTTTAACGAACTCATATAGAGAAGGTGAGTAGCCTCTTATCTTTCCATGACCTGAGGCGTTTGCTTGTATGAGGCTTTCCGATGATGGGGACTCCGCGTATAAATCGTCCTCATTCACTGGAGTCGTCTGTGAGTATCTTTTGAGAAATTTCGAATAGCAAACCAATTGAGTCACTAAAATTCGTTGATTGCAGATAATGTTCTTTCACCTGGTTCTGGTCCACGTTATATAATTGCTGTATCACAAGGTGTACTACTTGGTTGTTTCGCTTTACTATTTCTTTTGAATGTTTTGACAGCAATTCAAGCCGCACGATGTATTCTTTCCAATTATATAGCAATGAATATGAAAGTCAATAGAGGACTTGTTGTTCAGAGCAGGTAAT
Organism: Toxascaris leonina; assembly: GCA_022844705.1. Lineage (NCBI taxonomy): Eukaryota > Metazoa > Nematoda > Chromadorea > Rhabditida > Ascarididae > Toxascaris > Toxascaris leonina. Next base: position 26,600 of record JAARMF010000752.1, on the reverse strand, counting down.
CATCGCTGCTGCATTTTCCTCTTCTTTGAAATATTCTAGCAGTTTGTTCACATCTGCCGAACTTCTAGTTCTATTATGTACTCGGAAGTTGCGTCAGTTTCGGCCAAACTGGCCAAAAGTTCAATATTTGCTAAGTCATCTCAGCAATAATATGAAATTCATTGGGACGTAAAATTCCCTCAAATCGTTGAAATATTCGACGCTACTCATAATCCTATTTCATTCCTCTTTTTATTATGGAGTCTTTCTGTTGCGAGTTATCAGAAAATGAGCGAGTTAATATGTTTGGATAAACCTCGCTGAGGAAACTATGAAATAGTGAATCTACTTTCTACGTTAGAGTCTGTGCTAAGAATTTCAAAGCTAAGACCTTTCGAAGATATTTAAGCCTTTATTCTTCTCATGCCGAGGAGAGCGTTCTTCATTTATCTATATGAGGAATTCTATGAGAGAAATCAGTCTCGTAGTATTTTCCTTCGAAATAAAAAAATATGAATGAGCTATTAGGTAAATATTTTCATTATGGTTTAATTGGATTCGGTGCTTAGTGCCATTTCAAATATCCTCTCAATCCCATACACCACATTTTTATTCCATGAATGCTTGTTTCTGGATGATTGAGCGCTTCTTATCTCCACCAGCTTTGCCGTACGCAGAAGATACAGCCGATTAGTCCTTAGATGTTTTAGGGCCTCTCCTTAGACCTCGAAGGATGAATACTCCCTCCCTCTCTGTCCTGGCATCAAATGTTTCCGAATTTTCGAAGTTATCACCAATGAGATGCCATGCTGATCAAATTTTCGAAAACGCTCATATTGTTTATTCGTCAGCTGTTATAAACGCATTGCTGAAATATGATGTAAGAAATTAATTCCTAATTTACCCTTCGCGACAACATTGTTGGCTGCCTAGTGGCTCAAGTTTGCATCCCACTAATATTAGTCATCACTCAAAGCGCTTATAGAGGTTGTGGGTACAACGAATAGATGCTTCATCGAAATCTTTAAATTCGACAACGCGATATGGCCAAGTGAGCGTTATTTGCGTCTATTTGTTTCAGATGTTTCGGATTTTTGCATGTATTTTGGGCTGCCTGCTTAATGACACTTGTTGTTCTTGGACTTCTCGACTTACCTTGGAATGGCGTTTATATTGGCGGTGATTTGTTATGGATGGCGGTGCTATTCTTTAGCACTGGAGCACTGGGTTCAACAAATCTCAGGTTTGTAAAACTAAACCCAAGAACTATTACTCGAATAATACTAAATTAATCTCGAATAAGTTTCTTTCAACAGATATAATTTCGATTACGCATTCTGCAGAAATCAAATCCATAAAGTCAAACGGGTCTGGTAGACGCCGGCATAAGAGAAACATTAGAGGAACTCACAGGAGTATTAAAGATATAAAAGTGATGAGATTTTACAAGTATGAATTTCCTATACTTTGAAATCTCAGCGATCTACATTCGCTTGATTTAATTTCTTTTATTCAGTGAAAATTATTTCCAATGGTTCCATCGTTATCAGCGAACAGATTCATTCATATATATCTAAGTGAATTCCCAATGATTATATTTGTCACTGGCCGTTGAGTTGTGGTCATTGCTGATTCAGATCTCATTTCGCGTCACTGTGATAGGTTTTCTGCCTCTGGCAGCAACTCATTTTCACTTAATATTTTTCCATGTTTTCCTGGCTTACGCAAGTCCGATAGTATAAATTTTTCTATACATTTGTAAGATAGGTTTTTCGAATTGCCACTGCGAATGTTTTCTGTAAATTTTGCTTCAGTTTAATGTCTACGACACGTTTCGTCCTATCAGTGGTCAGTTTAGCGGTTGCTGTTGAAAAGCTATGTGTTAGTATCAACGACGTCTATCAAGCAGCCACCTATCCCACCTATGTTAACGGTGACCGAAGAGTTTATGTCGGACAAATCGTCTTATACGCCGTACAACTCGGGGTTTCTTCTCAATTATTTACTTCTTCATCGAGATCTACTTTTTTTCGTTCACTGAAGAGTTTTTGAAGCCTCTCAATCTTGTATTTTTTCATATAAGTGTGAATTATCGTCCTTCTTTACCAACTATGAGGTATTTGCCTTGCAACGGTCAACCAGGCTTCTTAAAGTGCAAGCTTCGTCAACTATTTCATGCAGTATCGAGATTGAAACCATATCCCGCTTTGCTTCTACTTCTGATTCTTGGATTTCTTTTGTTGATAGAAAGATGGTGATGGTGCGCTTCACGAATAAACAGCAAGCAGCTTGTTTACGTTTCATCGTCTTTCAAACGGAAGCAGATCATATTTACTAGGCTTTTTAGGCGAGCCGAAAAAAAGCCGAAGTAAATACTGAGTATATAGCAAAAGTTCGTAAACATTACTTATGGTTGCCGTTCAAAGCTCCAGAAAGCTTCACAAAAAAAAGATGTCCATCCACTCCGCGATGATTCATTTCGTTAGTAAATTCACGAAAAGAATCCCCCCATTGAGGCGATTAGTTCTTTTTTGTTCAATCGTTGATTTTTGCTCAACGTTGTCAAATATTTGAAACTTTTAATTTGATGAAATTTCAGTTGAATGACTAGCCAGCTCTATAGCACTTTATCCACTTATGACGCTCTTTCGTCACTACAATTCTATAAGATAATTTACTCCTAATTGATATCTGATAATGATCAGATCTTTTATGGCATATAATTTCTTTGTGGTTAGTAGATAATACATTTATAGATTATTGCACTTTTTATGAAGTCATTCGGTTGAATTTCGCTGTATGTGAGCAAAAAATATCTTTATTTTATTCGTATTTAAGTTACATCATTTTATTACAATTCTCTTCTAGATTCTCACAGCTGAAGCAATCACCTCACTTGTTACTGCAGTGATATTTGGACGACTTATTGCTATGCAATACTCTACAAAACATAANATTTTAGTAGGAATAATCTCGTTCCAGCTGAAATGTTTCTAACTGGATGTGGGAAGAGGTGGAGGGAGGGGGGGAGGGGAGGGGGGAGCGAAGAATTTATATGTTAATTTCTAATATTTACCGGATAAGTGGTAACCTCAAGGAATACATGGTTATGAACGCTAGAATATTCATTACTTCTGCATTTTTAGATAATGTGAGAGAGTCTTAACATTGATGTGCGAGATTTTGCACACGAAAAAAGCTTTTATCTGCCCTTTTTCTTTTTCTTCTCGCCCATCGGACTCGCGGGAATGAAAAAAATGCGCAGATGGCAAAACGTGTTATCAAAAGTTCTTAATAAGCATCCCTTTGATTGGTTTGCAGGCTCGAAAATTTCGTGCAATGTTCAACGCACGTCCTATAGGTGTCAGCGGATACTGAAATTATGCACTAGTCCATCTTTGAAAGTTAAAGCTTCACATCTCCTTTGGTGATAAAACTGTTCGGGGAAATGTGGGGAAGGGGGAAGAATGGGGCGCCTGTCCACCGATTGCAGGAATACGGGTTTGGCGAAATGTGGAGCACCTCCCTTTCTTCTCCCTCAAAACGCTGCCTCCTTATTATTCTCCCTTCACCATCTGAGCTCGTGGCAAAAACCAACCGAAGAATGGGGTCCATCAAATATGTCAAAAGGATAGCTTTTAGTGGTCACCTTTCAGAAAAATGGTTCTGAACGGCGCCGATTTCCATGATTAATCTTTGAACACATTTCAGCGATCAGTATACTGCTCTCGTTTGGTGTACTCTTCTATGGTGTTGTGTTGACGGGTTGCTATGTGCTCTTTGAACTTGGCCATTGGCGATATTCGGAGGTTCCTACGGAAGTTTACTTCTATCGACTTGGCAACGGCCCAACAGCAGTTGCAGTTTTCATTGTACAGGTGAGTTGCTTTCGATTTCACTTTTTCCTCCAGTCAGACATATTTCTACTACCATTCGGTCGATGTATAACTCTCTTCTGAATCAAGAATACCCTCGACAGTTTTTCTTTTGGGAGGGGGGGGGGGGGGGGGGGGGGG
>JAARMF010000752.1:0-22559 GCA_022844705.1 Toxascaris leonina | reverse complement strand
GGGGGGGGGGGGGGGGGGGGGGGGGGGGGGGGGGGGGGGGGGGGGGGGGGGCAGAGAGGAGAGTGAGTGAGGAGGGGAACAGGAGTGATGGATTAAGATGCAAAGTCAATGATTTGAAGCGAACGCGGGAATTTAAGAAAAAAAAGTCGAATTGTTTCAAAGATGCTTTTCAACTTGACTAAAAAATTCGCAGATGATCGGATGATCACATTCTCGCAAATTCTGCAATATCAGAAATTTCGTCAACTCCTAGAAGAGAAAGAATATTATGAGAAAGAATATTTCTCTGCCCATATTAAAAATTTTCGTCAAGAATATCTTTTGATTAGCTTCGTTCCTTCAATGTCTTTTAAAGTTTAAATCTTTTGCAATCGCCTCATTGCAATGAATAATTTTACGCATTTCAGCTTTGTTGTATTTGTTTTCCTCGATTGCTACTCTCGACTGCAATATTGCAAATAATCGTTGGATCGCTTGCACTTTTCGTTATTAATTATGCGATTACCAACACATATTACTTTGTAAGCATTCAATGAAATTTTTTTCTCTTTCTGCAATTAACCTTGATTCCATTCGGGAAATCATTGTGCAATGATTATTAGTTTTGCAATTTGCAATTGGAGGTGCTATTTCTCGTTAGAGTTGATTTTGTATTTAAATAAATACATTGTTATATTCTCTATAAACCACCGAATTTTGCAAAGAATATAAGTCAATATTGTTTATTTAGCTTAATCGGATGAGAGTTAGAAATGTTGCAGCACAATTTCAATGAGTAAAATTGCTTTCGTGATTTTTGAGATTGATTCCATGCCGTTATCCATTTTCTAGATTTATCGGTTTTATCAGTAGAGTGATTGAATGTTTTGAAGAACGTTTCCCGGAAGAGCGCCTCAGTAGACGCGAGTACCATAATTGGTGGCTGTTTAATTTGAAAGGAAAAAACTCAAGCAGTTCGATTCTTTTGCGTCAAAATTTGTTGGTGCCTTAAATGATCAGATAAAACCGATTCGATCCAGCAAGGCCGATCCGCTCCGGTATAACTGTTTCGATTCCGTAAATCCTCTGCTCGTAACCAACTGATGAAAAATGAATTTGAAAAACGGCACCATTATTGACAATAATTATAACCAATAATCAGCTTTCACCTTATTGAAGTGCTTATAGATGACGATGTTCTCAACTGCATATATCGGATATAGAGGTCCATATCATGAAACAATCCTAATTGTTTCGATCATTCTTAGTGGTGCAAGTGCACTCGCTTGTGCTATTTGTACTTTTTGTGCGACCGCCATTTGCTTGAGGTTTGCTTTTCCTATTTTTTTCGGATCACTTGAAGCAGTCGCTCTTCATCTTCTGCATAACTTCTCCAGTGACAGTATATTGGTAACTTATTATCGCAAATTTAGATGATATGATGATAAGGAAGAATGTTTGCTTTCTTCAGGATCATTAAGATAATTTTCGGTCGATTTCGATTTGGCGATCCTGATTTCAGCTCTTTAGAAATAATAAAATTGGCCATGGAGAAAGACTGATTAAATTTTATCCTATTCGAAGAAGGGTCTTAAGTGGACAGTAAACAAAGCATTTTCACATATAATATAATATACTTTGGAAGGTAACGTACACATGATGGATAATTGCGGAGCATCAATGGAGGTAAAATCCACGAATCCGGGATGTCGAAATTCGTTGATCGAACGATGAAATTTCTGATGATCTTCGTTAAGATTTAGATGTGTCCATCTAACTACCACTAGGAACGATGATGTTTATAATATTTAAGGGCATCATATATATTACATCATAGAGCAACCGGAAGTAGAACAACGTTAATTGCGCCTCTCGAAGAGAATTACGACGTTGTCCAACGTACATATACAAATACCCTACAACGACAGGTTGCTTACGTCATTTACCATATTATGCATAACTCATTTGATAATCCTTCCTATGTTGTCGATGCGATTGCTCCTAATGCAAATTAAGGGAAGTTTGTAAGAACTGAATTCGCTTATATTATCGTAAAGAAAAAAACAAAGTATCTCTTAGAGAAGGCGAATTCATCATCAAAAAATGCTTAATGTCGTATTCAAATAAGAAATTATTTCATCTACTTATTATATTCTTGTTATAAACTATACTAGTTATAAGTGAAGCAAATTTACAGCAACCACTGATGCAACAAATGGAAGAGCAATCTGTCTATTGGTCAAGTGACGAAAATCCATATTTCTATCACACATCGAAAAGATATTATGGCCAACCATACTACATTGAGTCCGGGTGAGCAATATCTTTTACGATGTGCTCATGAGGACCGTCTTTGTGTCCGCATTTTCCATTCATCCATAGACACAAAGTATGTCCACATATACATAAGTATAGGCGTGAAAATCATGCCTGTTCGACTATAATCATGTCTAGTCGTGGACCGCTTACTTCCAAGTCGAGATTACTGATGTTGAAATTGCGAGATTTATTTTTATAATGTTTTACATCACTATCAACTTTCGTATTGACCGGTCAACCTTGAAAGAAAACCTCACAGTTCCCAAAACATTTCTACTCGTAAGGCATTTTCTGTCTAGTCAAGTTTCCTATTGCACAATACCGATAGAAAAAAAGTAGGGCATAAAAGCTTGGAGTAATAGGCCGTAATGCTTCCCGGGAGCTCGTTTCTAGCTATATACGAATCGCTGTTTTCGTTATATATCACTTCGAATAGTTCACATACGTCTACAGCAATTTTTTCTTATACGTTGAGACGCGTGAAGTGTGGCTATTTAATTGTGAGTTACTTATAGACTACTCCCCCTCCCCATCCCGCCTTTCCACGCCGATCTCAGGCATGTTTTATTAGGCTGGAAGAATTTGTGACCTCACTAAGCGTCATTTGTGTTAAACTGCGAAACCCTCACATGTTCGGGATTTCCATTCGTATACTGTTCTTTTACGAAATATCTTAACTCACTGGTTTATGTTAAGGAAGCAGAAAATGTTGGCGTTCCTTCCTAGAGGAATAGGAAATGGTTGAAATAGCTGAGATGCTAAAATAATGCCGAACAAAACTTGGACGAATCCGACTTTTCATGATTGTCTTCTTTTGCACTTTGAATGGTCTTCAAGCTCTCCTAAAGCGGTCTTTGTTGCCGATGACCGGCACAAATTGGTTCAAAAATAAAAAATTTACTATATGTAGAAAGAAGATAGTTCTCATTTTCGATCCATTTAAAGCATACCTAAAAACCATCCAAGAAAATCAAATTTAAGCTCACCGAATAATTTCTTATATGCTTTCAGATTTCATGGATACGCTTTAGCACATCCACATATGAATGAGACGTTAAATATTGGCGTCGAGAATTTTCGTCAAAGGCATATGAATTCAAGTGCTGCACAAACAAGAATAGGACACAATTTCGATGGATACTAATCGCATTTGTTTTGCCATATCTTCTCGATGCAGCTAATTTTGGTGCTGTGCTCAAATATCAGAAACATTCAAGTTCATTTCTATTTTCGAATAAGAACACTGCCTAATGATTGAGTGGAATATGCAAATTTCGCTTCATATCAATGAAGTTGTTGAGTCTTTTCTTGCTGACTACATCAGTGTTCAAATTTAAATGGGTGTTTTGTGTATTTCGAGAATATATTTGCATAAGATAGCGCAAAGCCATATAGTGAGAAAAGAAGCTTCACAATATTCTACTACTCATTCAAGTCTTTTATTTCATATTGTTTTAGCAGAAAGCTAGTATGATCTACACATATGATTGATCAGATGGAAAAGCACATATCTATTGTGGCCATATCATTGTGATCATTTTTATTTGTTTTCGAGTCTATAATAAAATATGCACCACCAAGGATTGAACTCATGTGAGCCAACAAGACTGATTGCCATCAGCTATTTGCATCCAATGGCGTTGTGGGTTTCATGTGAAATGATTTAATACTGGAAACATTTGCATGTTGTGTTGTGCAATGAATGATGCTTACTTGATTTACTTCGAAGTCTGAGTGTCGGAAGACCGTGCTCTGAATGCAAACTATCTGAATTAACATTTATCCATTCAAGAATCTTTCAACTAAATAACGCTAATGAGCTCAGATTATAAAAATTTAGAAATGCGGAATCCGCTTGAATCGACTTTGCGAAACTCAATTCACGTCTACAAATCTCTAAGCGTGATACCCTCTATGTCACGATTATTGTTTATTTTATTTTATAGGTTCCCTCTCAATCGAATTCTTCTCCTCATTTTCCTCTGAACGCTTCGAGGAAATTGAATAGCATGACGACTGCTGTCAATAGCTAGTATTGAGTTAATAAACTGCTATATGGAAATCATAATTAACAAAGTTGAAGCTATGGTCTTCTTGCTACTCATAGAAGTATTTTTCTTTTGTTTTTTTAGCAAATGCATCCAAACGGAGCTTGCGTCTTTAGAACCAACAACAAGTATTGTGCACAACTCCAACATTTATATAAAATGTAGTGATACTTCGAATGCTTGTCATACGAAATTCTTCCGGTGGATGAAAGCAGCATAGGTTCTCATTAGACCACTTCATCGACTTGTACATCCATTCAGAGAATCTCACTTACAGAGAATCTGATTTTTAGGTTGCTGAACAATTTGTTTCTTTTTGATCCAACAGCGCGGATCAACAGCGCGGATGATAAAAGACGCGCTGTGGGATCAAAAAGAAACAAATTGTTCAGCAACCTAAAAATATAGCAAAAAAAAAAGCAAACAACTAGTACGAGACAGAAAATTTGGATAAATGGCAAGGACTTATTGTTTGAAAAGCGTCTTGCTGAATCAATTTTTCGTCGTTTCCCTGAGTGGAAATCTCCCCAAACAATTCATTTCTTCCTGCACCAACAACCGCATTAAGATTCATGAATACGCTAAACAACCGATTTCTCATCGTAAAGATGGCTGCGAGAAAACGAGTGAGTGAAGAGAGCGCTTCTTTTTAAACTCCATTGTTGCTTGATAACTCATTATCACCATACATGTCTTATCTTTCCTACGATTCAGAGAACATCTGCTGTTAATGAACACAATATCCTCCATTACATCTTTCTGTAGCACTTTTAATTATCGAAATCTGCATAATCCGATAGGTATTCGGTCCTTCATCATATGGTTGCTCTTCAGGAAGAGGAATCACAGCGATGAGCTTTTAAATACGCGAGTTAAATCACGTAATGTTTTCAGCATTTTCTGTTTCAAATTGTTTCAAGTATTCTAGCATTGAAACAAAACGAAACGAAGTCGTACCGTACATTTTAATCGCCGTGTATAACTTTCACTGTTGCCTTGAAGCTTCGACCTGAAGTAGCTTTTTCCAATCTTTCAGCGGAAGTTAGTGAGCTGCACTGCAGCTTTATGGACGGGAGATAGGTAAGCATGGCAAAGTGTATAACAAAATCCTTCACCATTGTAATACTTGTAAATCTAGAGGAAATTAATCTTCATCGCAGCGATAGTGCTACAGAAAATTGGACATGTATTTAAACATCTTGGTTCATTTATTTCTTACCTCAACAATGGCCTTAGTATAGCGCATATTTGTCTGTATCGGCAGCGATGGGAACACCTCTATCATAGGTGCTCAGGATGTTGAAACAACATACGTTAGATTTCTACTGATTCTTTGAAACGAAGCGTAGGTTGCAGTCGACGGTTTCAATGTTGCTCGATTTATCCAAGGAATTTGTTCAATTTTAGTGAAAGCTGATAACACTGAGACGATGCCGACGAAATGTGGGTCTTTAATGGAACATTTTGAGCGATAAAAAGACATGCAGATTATTGTCATAGGAACGGGAAAATCCAAAAAGAAAACAGCATGGATTTCTGGTCAACTAGACACGATCCATCAACTGAAAATAAAGAAATTGCCGCCTCTAAAATCTTCGTTTTATTGTCGCAAGTGCTCCACATGTCATCAAAAGTCGACTTTGTCTTTGAGAAAGCCACGCCACCTTTTCACCTAACTTGTTGGCTAACGTCCACATGCAACTCTATCTTTCTGTCATCTTTTCGACGTTGCTTTTCCTTAGATGTGTGATAAATAGATTCGAGCAATGAAAACTGACTGATTTGAGTTGTTTTGGAATAAATTTTCAGGAATTTCAGTGACGCATTTCACAGTTTTTCGTACTAAAGTAGAGAAAATTGATACACTTTCAGTTACTTTCTGTTCAGTTGCAGGCAGCATGTCACCTGACTAGGTAATCTGTTACCTGAACTCGTACATTGTTCAAAATTTGGAGAGAGATGCTAAAATACCAAATGAATAGTCGGGCGTTTAGAACAGCATCTATCTGAATGAATCAGCTGCACTCAAAGAAAAATAATGAGACACGGCTGGCACCACTTTCCGCTATAAGAATGTGCAAATCCGCCGTTAAAAGGTTCGCCCGTCCTTCACCGGCATCACATTGTTTAGAGAACAACTAATGCAAAAGTTGTCTTTGAAAAAAATTGTGCCGCTTAAGTGCCTTTAAAATCGTAAAGTACCTGATGGAATGAAATTAGGTGGCGTTAAAAAAACCGCGGTTTTCAGTTGTGCCTAAAGAGTTAGCATAATCTTAGCATTCATCGCTCACAGGAAGGGTTAAGATGTATCTACCGAATCGCATAGTCCTGGCATTCCTTGCTTGCTGGAAGAAACTGCCCGAAAAATCAGCAAACAAACACGTACACCTGTCATTTTGCTCTGGTGTACTTCTGCAAATGTTGGACTAATTGGATGGTTGCTGAGTGGTCATGTCTAATTTCGCTTCGCTCGATGCGGTGATGGATTGTGGAACGGCCGTCGGATTGTGGAACGGCCGCGAATGTGTTGAATGAGCAACCAACGGCGAAATCGATCAAGGTTGGTGGTGGCATATCAGCACTAAAAAAATGGTCACAATCCTTCGAGCACGCCCATACTGCCTCTCAGGTACTTTGTGGAAGAAGAAAGGCTAGGAGAAGGAGATTTGGAATAACGGAAACCTACGTTACCAGTAGTGGGGTCACCAAGCGTTAGGTCCGTTACAACGTCTATTTGGCGTTGCCTCGATCCGGCGAGTTCAGGATCCCGGAAGATCGAAAAATTGCCAGCTGCATCAATGGACAGAACGGCAAAATCGATGGAATCACAGCTGCTCAAGGTATCCAAGGTAAGACACTTTTACAAGAAAATAAAAAAGGCGTGTGCAAATCGTTAGTTCTTCAATACGTCTTAGTGCCTGATCGTCCCCATTATTTCCACTCATGACTTACTATGGCATTGTTCACGTAGCAACTGCATGTTTATATCAGACTCCGTCAACCTAGTCAAATTGTTGTTGTACAGACTAATATCTCAATAATGCATAAATACCGACAATGGGCTATCAGTGAATGCCGAATTGCTTCTTCTTTATTTCTTTTTTCTCAACCAATTTCCCCGTAAGTGATCACAGAATGTGTTTTATGGCGACACAACCAAAAGAGTTTCTTTGAAAACGAAAGGAATGGTGGAGGGGAGGAGAGGATGAAGGGGGGGGGGGGGGGGGGGGNGGCGGGGGGGGGGGAGTGTGCACAACGATTCGGTAGCTTATCATTTTATAAATATCACAGATCGGTTAGATTAACGAATCAAATTAACCGCTGGATCAATCAATGCTTCTTTTATTTACTCACTTATTTATTTATTTACTTATTTTTATTCACTTCAATGCCCCCCAAATAACAAACATATGAAAATAATGTAAACAAGAAAAATGAAACGTTCACAAAGCTTCAATTCCGACGAGTAGAAATTCAACACGTAAGTGTAGCAACAATGTGTCGATCGAAATGACCTGAACGTCGTTAAAAAGCTAAAAAATGAAGGTGCATTAGCACTGTCGGCAGGAAACAATTTCCAGACTTGTACAACAAGAAATCGACAAGAACACAGAACTAGAATATCGTTTTTGGCGAGTTGAAACGAATGCATCGTAAATTTCAAGAGGTAAACCGAAATATTTCCGATGGCGTGGTGTTGAAAAAGCTGCAAACAACTTTGCGAGTAAGGGATAAAATCAAACTTGAGTATACAATAGTTCACTGATCTCAGGCTACAACTTTAGAGTCTAACTGCTATGTGACACTGTAAATTTCGCGAAAAGCGATCCACATGAAGGGTTTCTGCGCATTCTCCAACAACTGGATATCAGAAAGTAAACGAGGCGATTTTAAAGAAGTAGAATATTCCATAACGTTTTCACAGCACCTAATGTATATCATCCGATAACGCTGAGTAAATTTATGCCGCAAAGTGCTAAGATCTCATTCACGAAGAGATTCAAGTCAAAAATCGACATATCAATCAAATGACATTTTTCCATAAAAAATATTCAGTAGCCATAATTTCGACCACCTATCTGATTCATCAGTATCCTTCTGCAATATTTGCAGGCCATACGCAAGATCATGCAATCTGTAATAAATTTTATGGCCAAAAGCAAATTGTTTAATCCCGTCTATAATGTCATTTCAAATGTGGCTGATGTACATGAGAAATAGAATAAGACCCAAGCAGTTTTCTCATGAAGCATCATCACGAATTGCTTCTGGAGCAGAGCCTCATCGCGATTTTTCACTTAGAATCGTTGTTCGCGCAAAAATTCTTTGCCTCACTTTTCGCAAAGTGTCGGCCAACGTCATATTTTTCCAGCTTCAAGGGCAGCTTCTATTTCGGTCTAAACTCTCATATACAAATCAAACCTTACGGATAGTCATCGAACCGTTTTGATGCGTTCTGCTGGTTTTGAAGCAAATGAACGTATGATAACCGGTAGAATGATAACACCATGAAAGAGACCAGTAAGCACAACAAGAATTGACGTTCGTGCAAACATTCGCACCACATGCGATGGTACAAGCATCATAACGATAATAGCGAGAAATGTCGATACTCCACCTTGTACAACTGGCCAACCGATCGCACCAAGTGCATCACTGATTCGTTCGTCTGGATCCGTGCATTCACTTCGATAAATGCGATAGCCAACATGAGTGGCAAAGTCGATACATAGCCCAATACTCATCTGAAAGTCGATCAACGGTGTAAAAAATAGCTATTCACAGTCAGCTACCGTACAGTTCCGAGCCATGACTATACTGATGCTTCGATTGGTTTTCGTTCTGGTTCGATTGGTTTTCCAGTATTTTCAAAGCCAAAATCCGAAAGAATATGAATGTTGTATACATTAAAAGTGCTCTTATCCCTTTCAATAGTTCCTCCTGATCCAGGAACAGTAGCCTCGGTATTGATTTCATCAATGCTCATGGTTCTTTGTGTGATAGGGACCAATTTTAAAAATGCATGGTTTTTATGATATCGCATTCAGCAAGGGCTCCACTATGATAACGTACTAGTGCAAGCCATTATAAAATTCGTCGGCTAACACTTGTATATCTGATTAAATTGCCAATAATGTCATCAACTTTGAATAGTTACACTTAGACCTATCTTTAGCACAACAATTCTGTGGAATTTCGCAAAAGTGTGTTCACGTCAACAACCGTTCATAATGAATAACGTTGGTAGGATAACCAGAAATCATCTTGCTTGTTTTCGGCACTTAATATATCGCTTACGTTCGCTTTTCGCATGATGAAGGAGTAAAACGTTTGATTAAGGATTAAATACGAAGATATTTTCAAAAGGCTTAAAGACACAATCGAATTAACGATGGAAAAAGCTAAAACAAATGCAGCAGTGAAATGCGCCGAACTACAACAACGCATACTTTTCTGAGCACACACCTAGCTCAGCTCAGTGAAGTGCCGAACGATCATGTGGAACTGCGAAAGAACTGTCGGAAGAATGCCTAATCGGAGTGAACTCGGGAAAATAATACACCCCAGTTGAATTCAAGTAATGGATCTGATCGAGATTGCAACCATGTCTGACGATCATTGCTTCATCCACTGAAGCTAAAGCTTATACTACTCAAGTGATGAGCTCTTCTAGCGGAAAAGTGATGCCTAACGATTGAACGATTCTTGAGACAAATAAAAGTGCAACCAAGATATTGACGACAGTTGTTGGATCCAAATCGGCACCCCATAATGAGAGAAATCCAGCAATACCAATATCCATTGAAATCATCGTAAAAACGACCCAAAAAACGATTGCGCTATCACCAATGAATAAGATGCAAACAATAATCATTGCGATAATTGCCGTTCCAAGTGACGAAAGTGTTGTGGATTGTAGTTCAAGCATCTGAAATTTACGATGAAAACTCAATCCGGATATATGAGCATCTCTCTTAGCTTTTTCCATCAAAATAGCTCTTGAAATTCCAAAAAAGCAATTTCTACTCAGATATTTCTGAAAGATATCTAAAACTTTACAAAGGTCATTATGTGAAAAATCGCCGACTACACTGAACATATACGATTATCGAAGTAAATTCATTGCATAAAATCATTTGCGCAATTTTTGATTAACCTCTTCGCCATCAAATAAGTCTATTTCCTCTAGTCATCCTTATTAACTCGGCAAAAATAAACACTCCAAACCTGATCCGAATAGAAATTATTTTCATCGAAGACGAGTGCCTCAAATTGTGAATAACGTCGTGTAATATTACGCCATTGCAATAGCAATGCTGTTCGTACATTCCAATCTTTGATTTTGAAGGCGGTCGAGAAAAAGAATCGCTTCACATATTTCTTACCAATCTGTAAAATACAATCAATCATCGATTCATTGAAAACTCTTATATAAATGTGTTTAGTGGGAAAACACATCACACAGGATAATACTAGATGTGCTTCTAAAACTTTTCAATGATTAATCGATCATCACATAAATAACGCAAAAAAAAGATCCGTAAAAAAATATGCCACTGAATATTAGCATTGAAATTTACACTTTCGCAATCGAAAATATAAATTTCGCATTCGAAAAAACGTTCAGTAAGAATAAAGCATCTCACCTTCGTTGGATGTTTCTCCCATTGAAGATATGAATTCCAATGCGAATTAAATGAAACTTTCAGAAATGATTCTAAAGTCTCGTAGAATTGTTCATCATCACTATCGAAGAATTGTCGATAATTTAAGAAATCTCTCAACCATAATTGTGTGGAATTAATTCCAATTGAGAATGGTGTCGCTTCCAGTTCTTCCACCATTTTTAGCATCACATCAATCTGCAAAATATCATTAACGTCGAATTACTGATATAACCGAGATAGTTGATTGTTTTTTGCGATATATGTAGGCTGCTCGAAAGGCACTCCAGAATGGGAAATATTTTGACTGTGTTTGTTTATGGCACAATTATTTTTGTATACTCCGACGACTTAAATAACGTATGGTTTCGGTGCCAAAAGCCTGTTCAGCTTAACGAAAATCATATAAAATGTAATAAAGTCCCATTTTTGAATGTGTTTAGAGATATGCGAGTTTCAATACTTTCAAAGAATCATTTAATGCAATTACTCAGCTCACTTATAAATTTCTTCTTATAGCTGTTATCTGCAACTTATTCAGTCATATTACAGAGCAAAATATTCGCTGCTTTTCAGCTTTCTATAGTGATTTGAGCATAACCAAGTTCTAGATGGGCTCTTATTTTGCACTAAAATCGGACGATGCCAGAATTATCAATAACTATTCCTCAAGCATTGCATCCATTTCTATCAACCACTACAACAGTATGCTATATTACTGCAGAAACGGAGATTCTGCGAACCCTACTTCATTATAATTATATACGATTGCTAGAGAAATTTGATCTGTTCACAGCATCTTCAAAATAACACCTGAAAGTTGAAGCGAAGCGAAGCGAATAAAAGAATAAGAACTCCTCAATGGTAGAATCTAAGCAGGAAATAGCAATTGCGACGCTTATTATCGGCTATCAGTTAAGGAGAGACGATATTCTAACCTGTTTAGGATCAGCGCTGAAATCAGGTGCATTATTGACGTACACACGTCCAATCACTCCTTCGGACCATATTTTCGATTCAGCTAATTTCAGATAATGTGTAAGTGGTGAATCATCCACCAATAGACGACTTGGAGTTAAATTTGGTGTAAGAAGTGAACATCCATAGAACGCTCCAAATATATATAATGCATAGATGCCAATTAAGCTTATTCGTGTGAAACGATGACATAGAAACGGTGCAATATAATTGCCAAAGAGATTATGTGTCGGTGAAACAAAATTCGATTTCTTTGCCTATAAAGCGCATTTGTGAAGTATTGAAAACATCTTTCATTCCACTCAGAATTTTTCGGTATCTTTCCTAGGAGATAAGAATTTCATCTCTATTCTAGTAAATACTTGCTCATGAAGTAGTACGGAATAGGTTCTTCATAGGAGAGCAGCTTTGAGTCTCAAAAATGTTCGTAAAAATCATTAAAAATTTCTTAGTTATTTTATGGTTAGGCGTGCATAGCTTAATTACCTCTGTCTAACAAACATCTGAAAATGTTAGCATTACAGTCCTGTCGTTAATTAGTGCACTGTCCTAATCCTTCATATGGATATGCTGGAACGCTTATGATTATAATAAAGGCAAGAGTGGAGTCCGAATAGAAATGCGATATTCCTAAAGCTTGTTATCAGATTCATCTACAAAGGGATGTTGTGCACTCTAGAAATAATATCCAATGATTGAAGAACATCCATAGAATGGATATAGGATGCTGATATGCTTATATGGGCCATATGGTTTCCTCTTAACAAACTATGGAAAAATTGCAATAAAGATTTCAAATGGATGCCAATTTCCGATGTGCACAAAATGATGGCCGCACAATTCCCCTTTGGGGATGTATTCGGCAAAGCTGATATATTATTACCTCTTGAATTTGCTCTTCAGGCATTTTCTTCCAAACAAAGATGCAGTGATAACCAGCCGCCTCTCGTTTACCACCAAGTGCCATCACGGCCGCAAAAAATGTCACCTTTAAGCACAATCATAAGCGCATAACAGGATCACTCACTATTATACTTATTATTTGATTCTCATAAAATAGGAATTGAATGAGATATTTCGGTGATTTCGTGCGGTTTCACCTTCTAAGAATGTAGTTAATGAACTTCAAAAAGTTCATCGCTATCATTCCTCATTAAATAACCCGTCTTCAGGCACCTCTCCCTGTTATTTTCACTTCAAGGCAAGGCGGAAGGGGTAGCCAGTTCAGCTATCACAACGTGCGCCCCCACACCGCACGGACTTGACCAACCGGTTTCAAAAATTCCCAAGAAAATGTAAATTATGCATATTCTATTGGTTTGGAGAAATTTTTCAAGATGCTTCAATCACTAGAACTCTTGCCGAAATTCACAAATTAACGCAGAATACAATATGATGTCGTCAGAATCGGCAATTGCAAAATGAAACCGCAAACATAAACAAATGGAGCGTTTGTACTCAATCGAGTAGAGAAATCATAACGACTGGACATTTTTCTACATTTTAATGAAAATTTTCGAAAGTGTATTTTACCTCTTCGCTTACAAAAAATATTCGCAAACGAATTTTTCGCTGAATTTTGTTAATATCAAAATGCTTTTAATGGCTCAACAACTACAATGAATCTCATTTCCAAAAGAAAAGGAGAAAAACAAAATTTCCTATGTGTAAACGCCTCTCGTAACCTACAAATTCTGTAGAAGGTTTGGTCTGTGAGGAAAAGCGCAAACGTGATGATACTTAAAAATAAGTGTTACTACCATCTCAATTATGAGATGGCTATCAGTAAGCGTCGAGAAATGTCAGAGAAATATTAAGAACAATGAATACCTGATAGAACCAATCGAACATAATCGCAACAGCAATAAAGCGGCAAAATATCGAAATCGCTGGTGTTGTACTAAATGCACCAATACCGAATGATAGCATCGATGTTATTGACGTAACAGTTATTGCGCTAAAATTCGTAATGAATTAGTTCAGGTGATATTAAGACGATTATAAAATTGTCTAAGTGCAATTACAAAATTGTCTTTCTTAGGTCTAATATGGTCATATCGGAAGACCGCAAATGCATTGCGATGAACGACTAGTCCCGCTGTATGGTAAGAACTGCAAGCAGAAAGCACGGAATAAGACTGAGTGGAACTCGACAGATCCGTGTCGATTCTTGCCGAGTAGACGGATCGTTAGGTGAATTAGACGAGTTCTCATACGAGAGTAGATTTTATCGACGTGTAAAAAAATTTTTTGAGATATATTGGTGAGCGTATAATCGAGAATGCCTCTTCGTATAAGCTTCTAGCGTCTGTACAACATATTTTTTAGCCAGCACAGAAATGCTCAGCTTACCTCACTTTGCTTCTCTATTCTTCAACTTAACAAACTATCAATGTTGGAAAATATGTCCTGCGAACAGATGCTTTCTTATGGCGCTTTTAATAGCATAGATCGGCCCAAAGCCTGGCTCCCATGTCACATCCTCTAGCCAACTAAATTTTGAAACACTTTCCCAGCAAGCAAAAAAAATCGTCATCGAGAAGATAAGAAGATAAGAGTTTTGAAATAGAACCTGCCAGCTTCCTCAAGTGTTAAACCCATTCTTTTCGACGGTGGTAGACTCCTCTTCGTATCTTGCCATGCACCTAACATCACATATGTATCATCCACTCCAATTGCTAATGCGAGAAATGGCATTACAGTAACCTGCAAACAAAAGCTCTATGCGATGCTTCAATACTATATTACTTGTTTCTGCTCTTTCACTATACTTTTCAGTGAATCAAATACCGTTGAGATCAGCAGGCATATTGTTGCCAGTACACATCCCAACAAACAACTATAAAAAAAGGGAGTGGAAATTTCCGTTTGCAGAAAAATCTCTTCGAAATTCCCTATAAAATAATAGGTTAATAAAAGCTTGAAATAATACTTACCTGACTAACAAAAGGAACACCAAGAAGGAACATAAAACCAGCACCACTAATAATTGCAAATGATGATGAAAGTACACCCATAAGCGCTTCAAGAGGTTTTGAGGTTATCCAATCGCCTGTCATGCTGAAAACAAAAATGTTAATCTGGATTATACGTTTAGGTGATTATAGCGAATGACTACCGACCAAAAAAAAAAAAACCTGATTTCTCAGCAAAATCTATGGAGCGTGAGTTAAGTTAGTTGCGCGGTTTGTTATTGTCAGCCATCGAAAAATTCTTTTTTCCTGTAAAATCTCCTTTATTATTGATATGATTATAAACAAATATTTTTGAAAATTTCTTAAGAAGTGAAACATAGAAAAACGTTTCGTTGTTCAGTTCAACAACAAAATTAACATAAGCATTCCTATACTTTATTCGAAACATCGTATTCCTTCTAATATGCTATATATTTCATTTGAAATTTCTTTTCGTTCTCCGGAATATTTGTGGTCGAAATTACAATGTAACAAACTCATTGAAAATTTCCACTAATATTTCCAAAAAAAGCAACTAAAATTTCGTACTATGCTTGTTGGTTTACAGTTTTAAGATTATCCGATTGCATCTTTTAAATTAGTTTTGCACAATTTTTCTGCTTCTTTCGTCAATTGATTTTGACTCATAATACTCTGAAGCTAGAGTGAATTAATTTTGTGGACTTGCGGCATACCTGCCACATCTTACTCAACATTGCTGCATCAACTTCGTAACGATCAATTCACACCTAATGTCGAAACAAAAAATTACGCATATTTTAGAACGACTCGATTTTCATATTCACCTATTCGAATGTATATTTTATAACGGTTGCGTCAAAAAGTAAGAAATCTTGCGAAAAAATTTGTAAAGTTGATTGGACTAGTCTTCAAATAAGAAGGCAGTATTGGGTTTATTCCACCTTTTTTGATGTTGATTTGAAAAAATTTATGCATTAGATGAGCGTGAAAGATTAGTATCCATTTTTCCACCTCCTTTTGCATGCTACTGGTTATGCAGTCGTGGACATAAAAGCATATTTATCCACTATCAATTTCGCCAATTCTTATATCTCGACATTTTTTTAGGCAAATATTTCGAATAATTCCTTATTGGAGATCAACTTCCATAAATATAACTCAGGAAATAAGCCAATTCGGAAGTAAACATATTCACCTCATAAGGTTTGATTTGCACTGATGCTAGAATTTCTTAATAGCTAAAATATTTGCATTTTATTGAGAAAATTATTTCATGTACTTACCACGAGAAGACAGTGAACGAGACAAGGAGAAGTATCGTAAGTGAAATAAATGGAAATGTATATCTCGCATTTTTGTTCATCTCATTTTTTAGCATTGATAAGCTGAACATCGATGTCTTTATCAAGCGATTATCGTTACTTGCCAGATACTCTCTCAATGCGATCTCCAACGCATCGCTAACGCTTTCTGCAGTTTCCTTCAACGGAAATAAATATCGAATAAGCATAGAATAAATTCATTGATATTTTATGCTCACATATTCTTGGCTTCTCTTGCAAGCTTAATCTGCGTTAGTGACGCTAGAAACGGAGAGAATCAGAGGAATTCATGAAATCTATGCAATACACCGTCGAAGAAACTCGGAAGACGACAACATGCCATTATATGATTATTATAGGGATGAATGCGAAATTCCACATAAGTTTGCAAGTATACTTTTTTTTTTTTTCCTCTCTTCTAGAATCTCGTCTCAAAGAGCTGAATACCGTGAATTCAGCGTTATGCATATTCCATCAAAGTAATCACTGATATATTCTATCTATGAGCTTCAAAAATGCCTTCAGGAGATTTTATAGTGATAACGCAAGCCGATATTTTCTCTCAGTTGCAATAATTTCAGCTCCAAGATTATGTTTCTTCACTTCATTCTACATACTTCTCAAATGGTTTCACTATCAACAAGATTATTTATTGTGATGTCTTCTTACGCTCAACTTGCCATACCCAAAGACTGAATTGTTTGTGTTATCGTTGCTTCCTTCTTAGGAAGATATACCGAAATGTACACTCGCAAAATTATTTAAATTGAGGGGATATAACGAAAACTTTAACTGATGCTGAATAAGCTAGCGTACGTTTTCAGCGTCTCTGAGAGCGTTTCCCGCTTATCGCTCCTCTGAACTTATCACAAATCACTAAAATGACTTACATTATCAGTGCCCGGTATTGGATAGTGAAGATGTATCATTTCAATTGCTTTGATACCTTTCTCACCGCCTACTTTCACTCCATATAGATGTAACGGTAAAAAGAATTTATTATCGAAGAAATGTAAGAGTGGATATTCGAGTCGAACCCGTGGATCATCACGTAGCTGAATGCGATAATAAATTTCGGTTTATTTTCAAATATTTCAGATAATACACAAACGAACTATAAGATTGACAACCTATGAAATTCGAGAAATTTCACGAAAATATCGTCACAAGATTCAACTATACAAGAATATTTAAATAATAAAGAATATTTAAATAATTTCGCAAAAAGAAGCATTTTTCTAGCAATAATATAAGCTTGCCGTTTTTCCATTCTCACAGCTGAATCCTCTATTGTTGTTTAAAGTATTCCTCTAGATTATTCAAGCCTTTTTAAGCACTGAGAACTTTAATCTGCCAAGTTTCTCTATAAGCGATCCTAAAAATCTTCAAATTTCCTCATAATCGCATAATCAGTATTTAGACGGATAAATAAAAGATTCTAAGAGAGTAGGCGGAAAAAGTTGAATTTTTTCTGGCGAGTGGAAAAGAGAAACAAGTTTAGAAGAGCTTCGTTAATCCGTTAGAAAAAAATCGATTGATGAAGATAACGAGTTGTTGAGAAATCGCTCAAATTACGCTTATAGAAAACTTGTTTGAAAATCTTCTGATTCATTCTTCGCTCATCAAAATAAACATCATTAAAAGCGAGATATCATAAAGCGACATTTTCCAGTGAAATCTTAAGGAAATAATTCCGCAATTATAAGGAACATGTGAAAATGAATTCCTTCCTTAAAAATTTTTTGCTTTTCCGAAAAAATTTTGCTGAAAAAAGCTCACTTCATTCAAGCTGATATAAATTTTCAGAATATCTCCAAGTATATCAGTGATTGGAAATTGAAGTTATTTTTTCTTTTTTTTCTGAAAATTACTGCACATTTCATAAGCGCTACTAAGAAAATCCCAAATAACAAAAGTGATTATGTTAGCATATAAGCTACGCTAACGCCGTCGAGGAAAAGAAGGCTCCTTCTTTGTTTCCCCACCGTTTCTCAATTCTCCCCTCTTTTCCTCTTTCCTTCTTTAAATGCATTTCAAGTGATGTGAAAACAACTTCTTAAACTATCATTGTTTAGTAAATGCTGCGCGTAGAAAAATCGTATCTCCAATTCAAGGACTATTCTATTACTCTAGGTGTGACCTAAAATGAGCAAAAATGAGAGTTTATTTAAGACGGTATAATTCACATAAACGGCAAATCGTTCAAAAATTTAAAAAAATAAAAAATAACCTGTTTATTCCAAAATGCGTCGAAAAAGAATTGAACAATTGTATTACTGAGTGGACATAGTGCAATACGATTGCAAATATCGCTACCAAAATTATACCTATGTCCATTCAATGTAAACGTTAAATTATTTAATACGAATTTATTCAATTCGAGAATCTCGGAGAAAATCTCCTGAAATTGAATCGTTGAGTGGAGCTTTTCGAAAATGCGAAGGATACGTTACAAATGCAATTGCCATTGCAAATTCGCCATAAGTTTCCAACGTGTTATATAACAGCGAGAAGTCTTTCTCTACTCTTCCAAAATATAAAATTTTAAGCTAACCTTATAATTATGTCAGTAATAAAATTACATCATATAAACTTCTGAAGCTTAACACACCTAAATCTTCCTCAAATTACATCAACAATTTTAGAGCATTCCAAACATGTATTATAGTTTATCACCTATTCCATACTATTACTCTTTCCAATGTGCACTTGTAATCTTCCCTACATCTCTGACAATATGCGCTATAAATCAGGCTCGCTGAAATTTCGCTTACCTTTCTGAGAAGATTATTGATGTTATCATTAGTTTCAACGGCAACCGCTATATACGTGCTATTGACTGAATCACCAGAAAAAGCACGATGAATGCTGTATTCAAATCGTGCAGGTGAATGGATTGGAGAATAAAGAAATCGCAAATCATCCTGAATTAATTTACGTATGAGATCTATGCACCTAATGGAGAACATTGAGAAACTTTTCTCAGAAAAATTTTCTTTGTATTTTGTGTTTTTGCGCTCAGCTGTACTGCACTATATCTGGCTCTACCTGTTGTAATTAAAACTTATGTTAATGTATTGTAGATCAAGTATAGCAAGGTGCTACATTCAGTTGTGTTTGTCTATGAGGGTTCCACGAGGAACTGATGCCAATATTGCATTAGGGAATAATGTTATTTTTGAAATACAGCATTGATCTATGATTGTCTCCCTATCCGATTGCTCATAGATATGAAGTAACAAGCTAAAAATCTCGTTATGCTTGTATGTAAAGCATCAATTACTCATGGACATTAAAACCAAAAATCTTGCTTAATCTGCCTGAAACTCCTTTCAATCATCAAATCAAATGCTTACGTCTTTTGAGATCTCTCAGCGAAATGTATTGTAGGAGGGCAAATTCAAGATCTTTAAAAGGATATGAACTCTGAGCCATATTATAATTTCAGGAAACATCTGCGTGGATTATTTACGATCAATACTTCTATGGGCATGGCAAAAAAACATTATTCTTGTTTTTCATATTTCTCTCATATTTATATTGATGTTAATCAGCTTGCCTCAAGTTTAAATCGAATTTCGCTCACTCTTTTTTTTTTCAGCACAAACTATTCTCTCTGCGCGTTGTAACGATTTCGTTGTTTCACCTATTTCCGATCACAATAGGTGATAGAGTATAAATCAAATTGTGCTCTATTTATCGATTGATCGGCTCATCGAACGATGTCGTAAACTAAGATGATGACATAAAACAAATGTGTATGTGGGTGTGTTTGTGTCTAGGGGTGTATGTGTGTATGGTTGGTTATGTATGGTTGCGTGTGCTCAATTTGAAGCATTCAATTAATTTGGACTAAATTCGACGTTTATTCAATAATTCACAAACAAACAAATATTTAGTATTCGAATTTAGAACTCATTCCCAAATCATCAATATTCATTAAATACTCATTAGCACGATAGATATGTAATTAAAATCAGAAATCAAAAATAAAGAGGGAATTAGAAAACTTTTTCGGAAATAAACTTTGATTCCCTTCACTCAGCACCCCGTTTAATAAACTGATTAATGCAGAAATATCACGAGGAAAATAATGCTTTTTTTCATTTAGAACCTTTAGATAATGATTATAATCGAGCAAATTTTTCCTTCATCCAGATCGATCGATGAATTTTCCCAACTTGGGCAATTTATTTGAGTAAGTAAAATTTCAGAAAGTTCAAATGAAATCAATACGTGAAAATTAAGCAGACATATGACAGCGACATACTTTTGAGGGATATACTTCGAAGTAATTTTTGCCCAAAGAATAATTTGCTAGCTTGCTGAAATCCAAAAAAAAAAAAATAATTCAGTTCTAGCTCCTCTTCACTAATCAAAAGCCAGGAAATGAAGGGAAATTCTTATGCAGTATGATGAAAATGAACTATGAAATGATTTATTGCATATCGTTGAGTTGCTTTGATTAATTCACTCAACGAGTTAGAATGAAATATCTCAAAAGTTTATTTGTCACTGTCGATAAACTAATATTCATATTCGCCGTGTTCTCAAGTACTGATAATCCTCGAAGAAGCTTTCTAATATAATTATAATTAATACTTTTCTGAGCAAAACAAAAAATTACCTGTACAGTGAAGGTGAATACTCCAAGAGAGAGAATAAATGTGAGGAGAATAGGTGCGATGATAAAGGGTCGTGGATTTGAGGAGACATAGATGGCATAACGATAGAAAATAGATGCGAGCACATCCTGCAGCACGCCGAACGGGTTCGGCATATCGAGCACTCTACCAAACCACTGACCCGAATTGTGTACGTTCAATTGTCGATGTGTGCACGCGCGACAAGCGTAAAGGTAGATACCCGTTTTCATGCAATCCTCACCATTCACATCTTCAGCCGGTTGTCGCGTCACGTCTACATCTGAGTCAAATTACCTCAGCAATGTTCCACCTCAAATACTCTTAAAGTATTGCAATTAACGTTCAACGACGATAACTATTCAAGTACACAATGCGCATGCATCGTTCGAAAATTGCCGAAGATTTTCAGTACATAGCGATTCGAATTGAAGTGAAATTATATATATAGGACGTCGAGTAAAGGCTAAGCGGGAAATGGGAAAAGGGTGAGGATTCGAGCAACTCACGAAAAAGCAAGAAGAGAGTGCGATCTGAAAATTAGAACACTACTAAATAAGAGTGTAGGGCGCTTGAAACTCATAACCACAAAATTGTTAAGCCAAACTCTCTCTTCGAAATTGAAAAAAATCGCAGAAGGTGCTGGAAGACATAGAATATTGTGCGACCTGTCGACGAATGAAGTCACCCACTGTTGTCGCACCTCTCTTTGCGATTGCGAAAAAGTTTTAACGAAGCCGATTTACGGGATATTCGAAATCGGTTCATTTTGTACTAATATCACCGATGGTCATTTCTCGAAGGACGGATGCAACAATGAGCGAATTAAACAATCCACAAGATGCCGAGAACAATCCACATTTTTTGATGAAAAATTTTTAGAATTTTATGCTCTGTAGATCATCAATTTTTATCTCTCTGAGATCGAAGATGAAATCGTGATCGTTCGAATGCCAAAAGAATTTGACGTATATTTTTAAATGAGTGACGAATTTTTTTCACCTAGGCGAAAAATTGCAGTCAAACTTTTTTTTATTAAGGGTATGTAAAGATAGACAAAGATTACGCTGAAATGAGACGATACTCGCTAAGAATTTTCTTTCTTAGTGGTTTTTGGGTATTAAGAAAACGAGGGAACTGAGGCACTCAACGTACTCTCTTTCAGTAAATAGATATAGGGAAATGAAAGTTCAGTTGAGAAAAATTCCAATAATGTCTTGCGGAGAGGCTCGGCTTTCAGCAAATTTTTCAGGAATGATGCGCTCATAAGTTTCATTCCGGTGGATTATTAAATCATACTCGTTCTGATAATCAGATGCAAAGAAAATACGTTGTAAATAATCCCTCTAGGATTGTCGCTTCGCATTTGTTAAACGTGAATGACATTAGTGAAAAAAAAAATCAAAGTTGAAAGAGCGTCACTCGAAATAGTAGTTCAGAATGATGTGATACTACTATTCGGCGATAGGGGCTCATTTAACTAGGTAAGCGAGGAAATAAAGAATTAAAGCCGATTCATTGCAAACCTAATTTTTTTTCTGGTATGCTATGGGTATTCCCTCTCGGAAAGGAGCTGAAATTTCAGCCTTAAGGTCACCTTTTGAGATGCTTCTTAGGCGAGAAAATAAACCGTCATATTGTACGGCGTATTTCATATTGTCACTCTACA
>JAARMF010000751.1:36859-66413 GCA_022844705.1 Toxascaris leonina | reverse complement strand
GGCTCTACCGCCACACTTTTGAATACGTCAAGAGTTTTTGTTAGTTTAATCGGCAAAAATATGATGTGGAGATGCCATATCTTTGCCTGTGAGTGTGTGCATTCACTTTCTCTCTGGACATCAGTTTCTGTTCGGGAGCCACTGTCGCTAGATTCATGAAACTTGCAAGGTATAATACCGTACAACCACTTCTTATGTCGTAGTTTCAGTTAGTTGATCGTGTTCGAAGAGAGTGATAAATGCTTTGCGATGAAGCAAATTTTGCACGACAAGTACAACCAATGAAAGCATAGTACCTTTGTTCCATATGCCTCATTTTTGTTGGCAACTTGCGATATGGTTGGACAGATAGGATCGATGTCAAAGCGCCAGTCAGGTTCTTCTGTAATCTTGTTCGCATATCTTTTCTGGCAGAGGTGCATTGTAAATTAAGCCATCAAATGTCTTTTCTGTAATGGATATGAGATGAAGAATTATTTTTCAGCTGCAGCTTTCATTTGATATCGAGTTACCTGGGGAATCAGCTGCAACGAAGAGCATCACCTCATCAAACACGGTCGTCAAAATTCTTAAGCAGAGCAGTTCCGTTTTGAGCACTGCATGGAATGGAATTGGTGGAATTCATTAGCTATTCCACATTGCAGATGCACTTCGTGGAGAAATCGATGGTGAAATAAGAACGCATTGTTTAATGCGCACTAAAGGGACAAAAAAGCGCTTAGCTAAAGTGCTAGAAGGTGCCAAATCAGTGGCAAACCTGTGATATCTGCTAAGCCAAAAATGCAAGTGCAACTTCCATAGTCTTGATTGTGTGTCACAAAGAGTGGACGAGCGGAAGCAGCCTTTTGCATCAATATGTTTCTTTGCTATGCGCTATATTTGCTAATGGCCTTTCGTTATTGCCGTTTGCATATAGTAATTTATTGCAATCAGCGAATTAGTACAATGATTCCTTTGTATAATTCGCCCCCTATCTTATCCCATGTTACCGTAATGAAAACACTTTTATGCCACATATTCCTTCACTGATCCATGGAAAGTGAGCAATGTGGAGATAGCTTGTTCATTAATCACTTTTGCGATGAATATCGACGAAATCGCTCGGTAGTTTCTGCATATCTTGTTGAGATGCTCAATGCAAAGTAATGTGACAATTTGTATGGTTAACATTTATAGAAGTCAACACTTTCTGAGCNGTATGGTTAACATTTATAGAAGTCAACACTTTCTGAGCATTCCGTTGAGAGAAGCTGTTTAAAAGACTCATATGAAAAAAGATATCAAAAACGTTCGTTTGAAATAAATGCTTCATTGTTTCATGGAGTTTCTTCTGATGCGGAGATGCAGTTAGACATTAAGTCAAAATAAAAACCTTTCATTGAAAATCATTCGAAATAAATTTCCATGTGCTCGAGAAGAGAGTAATTTTGAAGAGAACCGGCACAAAACAGAGAGCACAGCCTACGACTCACAATCACAACCCCTCTGTGAGAGAGCGAACATAACAATTGCAAAGTGAAAGGCAATCCGCCTCGTTTAACTCTCCATCATAAAATCATAAGATCTCTGACCTCTTGTCTACTACATCAGACAAAGCAAACAAAAGCTCCGCAGTGGCGTGATAAGGATTCATTCACCCTTCGCACTATTCACTTCCGAAGCTGCTCTTTTTCTCTCTTCTTTTTATATGAGTTTATTGTGCGATGAACGTTTCAACGTCAATNNNGTTTCAACGTCAATGTCGAAAAAAAAATTTAATTTGAGGGATGTCGTTGTACTCGAGAAACATAACTCGAGATTTGCTCTTTGCTTTACTTGAAAATATATCAATGGTTAAGGCCAACATGTTAGTGAAAATATGAGAACGTTTATTAACAGCAAAACAGTTCTCATGCGCTTTCTCAACACTCCTTTGAAGAAACGCATTAAGACGTCGCCCTTGTGCGTGGGTGGATGCCTACGAGATTCAACTGAAAGAAAAATGAAGCTAGAGATGGAAACTGGTATCATTTCAAGGAAGTTCTAGGTTTACAAATCCTCAAGAGCTGATAATTACTGGAGACTGAGTAGGCAGTACGCACAACAGATCGTATATGGCACCATAGATATGTTTCGTGAATGGANNNCACCATAGATATGTTTCGTGAATGGAAAAAAAAGTCAATTATGCAATGAATAGCTGTCTCATTTAGTGACATCCGACAATGGAATGTCTAGTGTGATGACGTTGATGTTTCTTTCTCAATCTTCCGTGCTAAATGCTCTAACGTCAGCTTCAAGTTAAGAGACTCGCGATTCAGTGGAATACTGTGTAAAACATGCAATGCTTCTTGCAACTACTGCTTTGACCGTTACGAGTGCATTCCCACAGTGATATAGAATCACTCAGAGAACATGACTGCATAAGAACTATATTCACATTTTTGGGTTAGTGGCAAAATCGCTCGATATGTCGCTTCACTAATATGCGAGATGGCGTGGAAGGTTTATGTGCGTTGCTCGCTAGCAAATTCAAATGCCATTCACGCATATCTCATCAACGATGCTGATTTAACGAGGATGCGACAATTGCTTGCTGCAACGAGAATTTAATAAATATTCAATTTATATTGGCCTTTTTCCTTGCATTGTTCTACCGATGACGAGTAATATTAGAAGATGGCTGCAATGCAGCAATATCTGGATTAAACCTCTCAAAGCAGTGAAGCGAACACCATATTCTCTAAGTAGCTCACCCGTTATGCTANTTATGCTCCTCAAGAGATTTTTTAAAGCATTCATCTCGGTTAAGCTTAGAAATGCAGCTGAAAAAACATCGAATGAACGAGGCGAAAAGCCCGCAATTGCTATCAGCTGTAGAATGAGGGATAAGGCTGGTGGGTTACTTGCTTGGTTCACTTCAGCAATGAAGTTTATTCATTTATTTTACGGGCATGCGGTCCAGATCATATTTGCAAATATACCATGCAGACTTATGTCAACTTTAAGAGGATTCAGACTTCAAAAGATTATTTGCGAGAGGAGTGAAAGAGAATTTTAGAGCTCAACTTTAATAAAGATTTCAATGGAACGAATGCTTCTAGAATGCAAGGGAACGCAATTGTTTGCGATTTTCGAGAATTTGCATTGCCTCCTGCATCAACAAATGAATTGGCTCTCTTCGATGATGACTAGAAGAATCAGATGGTACACCGACCGTCCCAAATTATTTCTGAAAGTGAAACGACTTTCAAATTGATGCGAACGAATTCTCATAGACCTACAGTTGTAAGCGCTGAACCTTACTGATTTACCACCGCACATAATATAGGTGTGGATGATAAGCAGGCAAGAGGTCAGTGAGGAAACACAGCAATCGATAATTAGAGCTTTCAGCCTCCTCGTGCGCCATAATCACACCTTTTATTGATCCATGCAGGTGTATCATTCGTGAAACTTTATTGTACGTTCGTCAAAAGAAAGTGCAATGATAGATACTTTCAAGGGAATGAAAGAGATTGCGATGACTTTTTGCTTATGGAGCTTTTGATGCGATGAACGGCAACACATAATCGAGAAAATTGTGTACTTAGAGGCGTAGATTGGGTGCATAAACTCAAACGAAGCAACAGTACAAATCGGATAGATGGATGGGATTGACAGCGATGCCCTAAGTATAAACCCTTATGCGCCAAAAATACGATTAATGCGTTGCATCAGAGGAAACGATGTTAATTCAAAATGACAGTGGTTGTCGCCGAATAGAACTAAAGATTTGTTTACTCAGAGGTCATTGAAAGTTCTTTTCCGCAGGCATGATTGGAATAACGCTGTAATTCCGAGAGATGATGTAGTCTAAGAGACGCGATACTGGATCTTTCGTGCGGGGCCGGTCTATCGATTGAAGGCTACAACACTTGTTCAATTAATGCATCTTTCAACAATCTACGCTGGGTCCCTGAAAATGACCTACGTTATCACATTTGATAGCAAAGCGTCAATTCTGGCGAAGAAAATGGGCGAATGAAAGGAAATCCTTTGAAGCTGAACGTGGAGAAGAGAACAACGGAGTAGACTTTGCGCTCAATGAAAGTTGAATAGCCAATATGAGAAAGAGGCGGTTTGAACGTTGCAGTCAGGCAGCAGTCAATTGAGTGGAAGGCATCATTTTAGAAGACGTTGTGGGTTGAAATACGGAATGAAGTGAGAGTATCAGTCGGCAATGCTTTTTGATGAGAGGAAATTCACTGCTTTTCAATCCTTTAAAAGGCATAACTTCTATAATCTCCATCATGTTTATGCTGATCAATGGATCACCGTAGATTGCCATCCTATCGCTCGCCTTGTTACGGAACGCGCTATGTTATCATTTCCACTTGAAACAAAGTCGAGGGAGGGAAGGAAGCCGACTCTGAGATGCTTGTGGAAATTGTTCGCTTTGGAAATGTTGCGTGGGGTCATCTATATGCTCATTTGCTTTGAAAACTAATTTTACCATCACAGGGACATTTCTGCCATAACCATTCCAACTCAAATAAAGTTTGGGTCAACAACTTTATGACAATGGCAACTGTAGAAATTCAGATAAACTGTAATTACCCCGAGTTCAGTTGATTCTGAGATGCCCAACTTCTCTAGGCAAACCAATATAGACTTTTATATGTATTTATTACTTATTGACTATTGAAGGAACGTTTATTCTTGCATAATGTTCACCAATTAGCGCGATGTCGATAGGTTATTTGCGACTGAACGAACGTTTCAGTGGAAAATAATAAGAGCATGGGGCAAGCAAGTTGAAGTATAGAAATGAGCAGTTTGCGTCGAACACTGACACAGCTGCAACTATGAGCGCGAAATCATTCGCATATGGAGATGCCTCAAAATTTGGGAATAGCTACTGAAGCAAGTGGAAAGCATATCAGAAGAGGTCATGTGATATGCATTCATCCATGCCCCCTCCCCTTTCCTCCCTTTATCAACAGATCTAGCTAACTGTAAAATACACGACAAGATGCATTCATATTCTGGCTGATGTAATCGCCCTATAAATCTTCGATAAAGACCTTTCAGTATGTGGTCTGGGTGATGCAAAATAAAAATCGACCACTGTGAAGTTCATCTGAATTTTTGATGCCTCTAACTGCATGTCACCAATGCATATGATACTGCATATCAAGATGCAAATATTGGATGTGTCATTCTGTGATGTGCTCTGTGCGCACAATCTATAAAGAGACGTTTGTGATGGCAGCTTCAATGGCCGCTGCTTGAAACAACCGGGCAGACAGACATAAAGATTCAAGCAATGAGTTGATAAAAATGCACAGCGAGAATACATCTGAATATTAAGTGACCTATGAGGTCACATGCAAGCCCAGCCCAGCTTATCCTTCACTGAGTGTCAGCGAACAATTAAATTTCGCAAATACCTTTCCTTCATGACTGCGTGCTGGTTAAGCTAAAGTATGATATGATTCTCAACAATCATAACGCCTTCAGGAGCAGAGCACTTCATGCGTTGAACTATGAGCACTTCTTGACATTTTTTCAGATGTTATCGTCATTTCCACATTGTAGGTCAATCTTGGATCTGTTGTCAATTTTTTTTTCAATCAATATTTTTAGTGCAAATGAGTGATATTAGTTTTTCGAGGGCACGTTGGATACGGGCGGCGATAATTGGATGGCGCCCATTCGACATATTGGCTGCTTTTAATTTATTGTTCTGCCGTTCAGGTAACCATGACCTTTAGGGGTTCTAGGGTATCTCGAAGCATCTTGCATTACCTTTTTCCCCTGTACACCGAGAAAAGCAAGTGCAAAATGAGATACTCATAGCAACAAAATGTGTGCATGCGTGTAATGCTTGCTTGGGAATGCCCATTTGCGACAAAACGTGGTCATTCCACGAGATATGCGGGCGCTGCACATTAAGGCTATATCCTTTGTCCAGAGCTCGTACAAATAGCGTCTCCTTTAGCAATATAGTAGATCACTCAAATTTCAAAAACCTTGGAGATAGGATAGGCGCACGATTACCACATATCTTTAGTCTAGCGCTTTTGCCTCTCAGAGTAAAGAGTTTGCCAATAATTGTGTCATCAGTAAGGGTGAAAAATGTGAATGCTTTGTGATGAGTAATACGAGCGCAACGATTCAGTGAGAAGTACGAGAACACTGTAGAAATGCCATGCTTTTTAAATTAAGCACAGATGAGTAATTTGGGATGAGAGAAAAAATCGATTTGGGTAGCGNTTTGGGATGAGAGGAAGAATCGATTTGGGTAGCGAATAATGCGGTACAGACGAAACGAGGCATTCGAGGAAATTATACTGTTGCTGAGATTTGTTGATGCAGTAATGTGCCTGTGCTGTTCAATAAAACGGGCATTTCACACTTTCCAGATGGAGCATAGTTCGTTATAGATTATAGTTGAGAGGTGTGCTCGGATTTCAGATTAATAGATGTTTTGATGATATTGCAAGGCTGGAACACTTTGCTGTGGTGCTTCTCACGCCTCTGGGGCAATAGCTACTTCAGTCAACACTACAATCGAATAAAGTGGTGAATTTAAACAATTATGAAGAGTGATCGACAATTATGAACATTATGAATTAAACAAAAAGAATGAAACAATTATGACGACCNAAACAAAAAGAATGAAACAATTATGAAGACCGCAATATGGAAAGCAAGAACGCGGCAGACTGACAACAGGATGGGGTTTCGACGTCTACATGGCACTGCTTGGATGTGGCGAGCTCAGGATCGAGAAAGATGGAAAAATTGCCAGCTGCATCGATGGAGACAACGACGAAATCGATGAAATCACAGCTGTTCAATGTATTCAATGTATTCAGTGTATGAAGAGTGATCATCAAGTCTTTTGGTGGAACCCATCGAGAGCGATGGATTCCACCAAAAGACTTGATAATCATTCTTCATAATTGTTTTCTTAAATGCAGATAATTTAGACAGTTTGTAATTGTAGTGGGACTGCATTCTAATGAGCAGTACCTATGTTTTCTCAATGCAGTGATATATGACCCTCTCTTTGCGGCTCCTTCAAATAAGAGAAATGTTTATATCACCTTACTTTGACGAGCCCGAGAGCAATAAACAGAATAGAATATGGAAAGCCTCTGAGAATGTGATAAATGGCTTCTCGGAAAACCAGAAGCCTACAAACTTGAGAGATTTTATTGAAGATCTGCTCATCACCCGCAAAAAAGGACGCCGAATTTCAGTCAAGTTTCATCACATGCACTCTCACCTGAATTCCTTCAGATAAAACCTATCTGTTTCCATGAAGGAACCTGGCAAGCGTGAGCGCTTCCACTGCAGCCCTATTGAATTGCGACGCAAGCCCCAGGGGCGGCAGAACGAGTCAGTGATGCAGAAATAGGTCCAGGATTTAGTGAGCGAAGAGTTGCAGACGACAGAAACGCTCTTGTGGTTGAGATAAAACGTTGGTTTTCATCTTATCTATTATTTTTCGGTGATGTCGCATTTTGTTTGGTGTTACTTTTTCAAGTGTTTGCGAGCTGTTCCGATAAGCTAACATAGTTGGCCACAATAAGTTCTTCTAGAGTATAGGGTATTATAATTTCTGTTTAAGATGTCGAAGACAATGCAAAAGAAAAGTCACATGTGGAGCCGATAGGATAATGAAAGACCATAGAAAGCGCCCGAACATAACTCCTATGTAATTCTGTTGCACAGTGTGAATCAAAAGCGAGAGAATTTCTGCGAGTTGGGCTATACGACTCACACCTGTCATTGCAGACTCACATGTGCTTGGACAGACTTCACGAAACATTCACGTGCTATTTTTAACGAAACTTCACCGCCTAATTCTCTTAGTCATGACGCAGCTCCATGATTGCTGTAGCGTCATTCTCCTCCACAAGTCGCAAACACAAGCTTCATTAAAACTCAATGTTCCATTCCCTTCATCCGATGGACCCTTCACCATACTCACGCATTGCTCATATGCTACTTTACCACTGGATGCACCGATCAAAACTGATACGCAAAAGAGCAGCTAAGTGTCGTATTTTTAAGCAGTGATCGGCTGCTTTCCCTGTTGGATATTGGATGCGGAAGATGCAAGAATATCGTGTGTACCAAACCAAACTGATTGTTGCCATGCATGCATACTCGGAGCTTACAAAAATTGTCAGCGGCCATGGAAAAAGCTGCACTCGTTATTACTATTATTACTGCTGTTTTGGCGACTGGCTCTCCAACAAGTTTAAGTCCGAAGGCTGCAGCAGATTTACCCTCAGGCCATCGTCAGTTGTTGATGTCAAATTTCTTCGTTCTGCACTGCAGAAACCTTGAAATTGTTTGTAGAAACGTAATTGTGCTATGCAGTTTTCAGCGATGAACAAGCATTTAAGCACCTCGTAAAAAAAACTGAATCTGAAATCGGGATGTAAACGTTGAATTCTAATTACAGTTGCAAGCCATCCAGCACGTTGTATTTGAAAGAGAGTGCTGAGATTCCAAAGATGGTTGCGAGAGAGTGGGGATCCTAACATTATTTCTGCACGAATTGAAATATAGAATGCTTAATCAAAAGTTTGTGGATGCATCAGTACACAGAATTTCTGTGTTTCTTAGACTTGTTATGAAACATCATGCAGAAACAAACAAATAAAGAAGTATTCCACGAAAGCCGACAGCATTATCAGTTTTTGCATTCCGCCCATTTAACTATCGATCCTCACATAGGGAATGTCTATAGCTATGTGCAGCAATCTTCTTCAAAGGCCGACAAAAAATCGCTTTTTGCTGTAAAATGTGTGGGAATTTGTTCTCATCTCCGTTAGCTGCACTCGAATTTTATGAACGTGGATCATTGTATAGAAGGTGATTGCAATACTAACCAAATCCCGTAACTCCGTGTTCACTTATTACCAAATGGAAAAACTGAATGTAGGTGGAGACAGGCGCAGATATGTATATACTCGCCATGGTACACACATGCAGACAGTTTTTTGCGTAAGCACACGNTACACACATGCAGACAGTTTTTTGCGCAAGCACACGAATAAAATTTTTTTTTTTTTTTTTGAAGAGGCAAGGCAACCGGGATATCCATAAAGCGCGTTCGAAAGCTCTTCAACCAAAGCGTTGTGGAAATACAATGGCAATCATCTCTTCTTGAAATTAACTGAACAATGTTATAGCTGGCCGATTGTAATCATTGCAATGCTACCATTGCAAATACCACTCTCAGCTAAAACTTTCTATTATTTCGTATCCAGCCATATTCTGAGGATGTACAAATTATCATATGATTAAAGCGATGTCATCCTCAAGAAAAATTTCACGTCAAAATGTGTTCTAGCCAAGTATGGAGCACTCTGAATTTCCCCTCCGAGTTCTTTTTCCTTTGAAATGTTATCCAAAAACTGAAGTAGTGAACCTTTTGAGCCTTCTAACAGTGTATGGTGAATTATTTCGACTGTGAAAGCTCAGATGAAATGATGGAAGCAAAGCATTTATGTGAAGTCGAGATTCGTCGCTACAAGCACATGTTTATTCTCGCAGCGCATTTCAATTTTTTCTCGACAGGGCCTCATTGATGGGCTGCGTTCTTGGTTACTAGGGTAAAGTGAATCCGGTATGCCGGCTTCTTCAAAATGTTGCGATAACACTTTCACTCCATAACATTGTCTTTTACAGGCATTTCGATATCAGTAGTCGGCAATTCCAATTGCGCTGTAGTGTGTAGTTTGTTGTTAACACATCGCTAATGTAAGAAGAATGGAAACACAATCGCTGGCACAGTCACTTGTTTGCGATTGCAGTCATTAACTCGTCGCCTCTTTGAGACGATGGTGTTCATCCGAGTTGTTCGCAACTCAGCTTCATTTCTGTTACGCACGACGAGAAATCGAATGAAATATTCAATGTCTCTTTTTCCAGACGAATTACTCTTAGGCGTTGTTGGCTTTTTTTGTGTCTAATGTGGATATGACGAAATACGAATCGATATATTGTTATTGCAGACACATATTTGTTTATCATCTTTATAGCCTATAAAACACGTTCGACTAGTAAATATGGTTTTCATAAATGCTTCTCATGCGTGTTCCCTCCATCATTTCCCTTTGTTGTTTGATTTGGCTTGCTGACTTTGACTTTTCTAAATATGCGTGAATATACGTTGATAGCGGTATTTTGGCTAGTGCTATTTGTCTCTTTGTATCACCTGCTACTACCTAGCACATTTCACGAAACTTACGGGACAGTTGTTAGTTGTCTGTCATCTTGAATGTCTGTGATATTAGTTTTTTCCGAAGAAATTTCTTCGACGAGAGGGAGGAGGAGTGGATCACTTTCATTGGTAATTCCCGCGTATCAGTCGAGCCATTTGGGATATCTTTTCTGCAAAAAAAAAAAAAAAAAAAACAATCTGGAATGTTAAAAAGTACAAAATGGTTAAAAAAAGTGCCAGAGAATGGGGACTTCTAAGGTTTTCTATGAAACTGCCAACACATAGATGCGATTCATCTGTCATAAGCCGTGATTTGTGCTTCCAATGTGGAGATGCAATTACATGCAATTGCATTTTGTGAATTTCTCCGAAACTTTTCTGTTTGTCCTCATAAACGATTCTTTAGACAACTGAACTTTCGATAAAGCATATGTGAGGAGTTTCAGGGCCAAGATGTCTGGTGATTCCTGCATGAAATCGCAACAAATCGAGTATGTTAATCTTCTCGATGCGTTTTTAAAAAATTATGAAACAAGTCACTCTTTTTTACATCTTTCAATGCCTCTCTAAGATGACTCAGCTCCTGACGTCATTCCATAGAACACACAGCTCCGCAGTGAACTTGAGATGATCACCCAGGAAGAGTTGGCATAATATTCTCAGTTACTTTCTCTTACGATCGGAAAACTGATATCGCTTATAGAATCGGGCATTCGAGATGAAGTCGATAATATCAGCCCTCAACGTGAACACTGAATCAGCCAAATTTTATCTTGCTATCTCTCGTGGTTTGAGTATTCAAGGACAATCACAAAAGTGTGTTTCCACAAAAATCGTCTCTAAGCGACGCCATTTCATGCAAAAAATTGTGAAAGCTGCACGAAAATATTATTGCATTACAGCCAAATTTTCCGGTTTCTATTTCTTTTGAAACTTATGACAAAAGATGACAAAAATGAAGGGAAGACGAAAGTGATGCAGCAAGCAGGTTTTCTAGCACTGAAAAGGGATGAGACATAATGAACTGAAAGATAAAGAGGCTGAAAGGTAATTAATTCGTTAATGGAAGATGATGCTTACCCAGTATTTTATGAAACCCATGAACAGCATCACCAGATTGCAAATGAAGAGACAATTGGAGAATATAGATCAACTGAAGAATTTCAGTCCGTTTTGCTACAAAGATATCGAAAAGGTGGCGAATACTATAAAGTCGAAAGTGACTTTAAAGGAAGTGCCATCAATTGGAATAATCTGTGGCTCCGGACTTGGTGGTCTGGCGCAGTTAATTGAGGACCAAGAAGTGTTACCGTATAGTGAAATTCCAGGATTTCCTGATACGAAAGGTACGTCAAAATATTCGTCCTGCAAATTTAGCCACTTCCTTCTCACAGGCCATTATCGTATGGTTAGACCCATGCGGCATCTCACTACCATCTTCAGAATTCTGTGCACAGCACATGAATAAATATAAATAGCTATGAGTGCACCTATTGACAGCTACTTCGAGTAGATTCGATGGTGCATTCGAATGCATGGCTGATGGGAAACCTTCCTGAAATACGCTGTTTGCTCGGATACAAGCGGGTGCACGTGGAGGAAATTGTTTGAACACAAAGTAAAACTAATTTGGAGACACACTGATAAATTACAATGCAGTTAGTTTCCGGGTATTTGCTGTTGCTAAAAATTCAAAAATAACCTTTATCTTCTGGAATCCTTGGTCTTTATGCTCCACTTTTGCAGTATTTATGAAGTTCTTGCCGACTTGTCATTCACAGTCAATAAAAAACCTGCATCGATTTGATCCTATTCGTCAGGTTTTTGATTCGACAGTTGTTACAGCTCGAGGCAACTGCTGAACGCAATTTCTTCTGCTGTTAATATTCTCATATATTTTGATGAAATTTAATTACTTTTCATAAATTGGGAATTTCCGATGGAAATCTGAAGAATAACGAAATTAGGCTGCTAATTTCTACACTGGGCATCCTACCGCATGGAT
Organism: Toxascaris leonina; assembly: GCA_022844705.1. Taxonomy (NCBI): domain Eukaryota; kingdom Metazoa; phylum Nematoda; class Chromadorea; order Rhabditida; family Ascarididae; genus Toxascaris; species Toxascaris leonina. The sequence continues at coordinate 54,198 of JAARMF010000751.1, read as the reverse complement.
AGCAAGAATAATGCATTTCAAAGTTTAAAAAATTCTCTTTCATTCATCGATGTTTTGGAATATTTCAAACGATCTTCCAAGGAAGCAAAATATCCATTCTCATGCAATTGCAATTGCTGAAAAACGTGTCGAACAAGGCGATTTATTCTATTCGTCTGATTCCACCGAAGCAAAGTTTGATGCTCTTTCTTAGTTCTTCATATTTCGCTGAACCATTTGAGAAGTTAGCCACCATAATTTGCTATAATATCAATCTGCTGACTTCAGTGGTCGGACACAAGGGAAACGTCGTATTTGGCTATTTGAGCGGTAAATATGTGATGTGTGTGCAGGGACGATTCCATCCATATGAGCATGCAATGCAACTCGCACTGGTAAGCTGTATAAGAGTGAAATCGCTTTCATTTGCGTCTTTTTGTATGAGCGAGAGGTTTGGAGAGTGCAGCTCCAACTGAAGTGGCGAGTAGAAGTTGAAAAGAACAACAATTGGTGGGTCTTCCTTCCAACAAAGAATTACGTCCGTACAGTTCACGTATGATAAGGGTGTAACCCAGAACGAAAGACATGTGACGCATCAAGCAACAGAAGAAGTTCATTTGGAAATCAACCTTATCGGTAGTATGTTATCACAGAGACGATTCCGCTTAATATTTCATACGCGAAAACGAATAAAACATAGACAAAAAGGACTACTCGTTTCAGCAATATAGTGACGGATTTCGAACCAAAGCTGCTAAAATCAATGAATAGCAAATCCCAAACTCTCAACCATCCATTTCGAACTTTTGGCCGTATTTTGTCGTCCATACATAGAAGAATCTACAGTTCAACTCAACGAATAAAAGCAACTACTCTGTTTTTTGCCTATAATCGCCTCTTCTTCTCCAGTGAGCACTCATAAAAGAGAAAAACATCTGCTGGCACTGTAAGTGTCAGTGTGCAGTGTATTGAGGCATGCTTGCCTGATCAGCACATCCTGTTCAATGGAGCGGGGGGGAAAGGGGAGAGGGAAGGAAATGGGAATCTTGACCGACAGAACCAATTGCAGGGCATGCTTGCACCTATCAAAATGTGAGAAAAGTTCCCCTGAACGACCGGATTCGGAAATTTAAATGGAGTTTCTTAGCCATTACATTTCGAAGATGTGGAGGAATGATCTGTTCTTGCCTTTATCTACGGCATGAATTTGTTACGATTAGCAAGGAAATCTTCTCGAAACGCTAATTGCGGAATAAGCTTATGAATCATCAATAAATTCAATGTCCCAATGCATCCGTTTTCCCATACGAAAGCAATAAACACTCTCGAATGTTTCCGATGTGCATGTATGAGTGTGCAGAGTATTTGACGAGTAACAGTTATTATTGCAGTGCGCAATGCCTGTGCGTATAATGCACTTGCTAGGCGTGAAGACACTCATCGTGTCGAACGCCGCGGGTGGTGTCAACGAGAAATTCAAGCTAGGTGATATAATGATCATCAAGGACCACATCTTTCTGCCTGCTATGTGTGGCTTCTCACCCTTCATTGGAGCCCATGACGAACGCTTTGGACCTGAATTCATCTCCATGCACAGTGCCTACGACCTCCGCCTCAGGTGTATTATTATTTCATCACCTACTTTAAGGTCATTCAACAAACAGCTTCAAGCATTCTATATAATCACCGCCTTAGGTGAACGGTAACGGGATCATAAAGATCTTTCTTCTGTGACGATGATGTCGAATATTTAAAATAATAAGAATTTATCGAAGGAAGCTTCATCAATGAAAGAAGAATCATGCTTCGGCCATCTTCAAGCGAAGGGTCGTTGGTGCAGACAGCAACCGAAATTGGCACCCAATTTTTGAATAGTGAGAAAAGTTTCGAGTGTTTATCAAAATGACAATGTGTGGTCATCGTTCGAAAGGCGTCTCACACTTGCACACTTCCAGACTGCACATTTGTCGTTGCTGTAATTCATGCAAATGAAGAATGTTAGTTGCCATATGCGCATATCGACGATGAAATCACAACACCTTTATTGTGCATAGGTGTTCGATGCCGGATTTATGGTAAGCAACAAGTGCTTCATTTTGATATGGCTATATCTCAGCAAACACACAGTGATGAACCTATGGACATCTATCCACTGCTTACACATGCCTGAGGCCATAGACTAAATAATTACACGAAGCCGGGAAGCACTTGTTATTAGATGAAGCATTTTATTTTTTGTGCAAAGTGTCGGCCGACAATCGATGAATAATCTTTCATTGCTCACCAAATCTTTCATTGAGTAAAGGGAGAGTTTGGTGGGAAGGGGAAGGAGAGAAGAGAATGACTGGGGAGAAAGGTGAGCATCTATAAGTAAGTGACCTCCTCGACGCTGAGAACAAGTTCTATGAGTTCTTGGAAAAATCGAAAATTTGGAACAAATACGGAATAATCATCGTCTTATTTGCACAAACCCCTCTCTGAGGCATGGTAATGTTTCTGTGTTTGCAATTCTCATTAAGTATTTCTCACTTTCAGTGCAGCTTGTAGCTGATCAGACCTCTATGTGTTTTCAAATTCTCAGCCTCAAACCTTCTTTACATCTTCTGTCGGTTGAAGTACTTTCGATTACCTGAAGGTCGTTGTGGGAACAACGCCGAAGTAAGACCACTTGCACTATTGCAATACTCACTCAAAAATCAAATGCTTCACGCTCAGCAGATTGCAAATGACAGTATCTCACTATTGCTTTCACGCCTTCACTTGGTTGGCTTCACAACTTTCCTTCACCCATAAGATAGTTCAACGCTAGCAGTNCCTTCACTTGGTTGGCTTCACAACTTTCCTTCACCCACAAGATAGTTCAACGCTAGCAGTGCGATTGTGACATAAAATCCTTAGAGGATGGAAACATTTGAAATCCTCTAGTTTCATTGTTTGTTATGCGTCAGCGGCATGATGAAATTTCCTTCAAATTTATCAACCATAAGAATCACGATCGGATTGGTTTATTTGGTTATCTCCGTTTTTACTTTGAGAATTTTAACGCACCTTGCACATTCCATTGGTTTTACAGACACGCTTTCATTTTCCTGATCAGACCATTGTCCACTTTGTAGATATACTTTTGAGGAAGAATTTGCTCCATTTGATGCTCTTTCATGCGGAAAACAGCGTGAAGCAGCATATAACATGTGGGACATTAGGTTTTGATCGAAACATCAAAGAACAAAATACGACTGAAAGTTAATAGCAGTCAAGTTTCTCAGTTGTGAAATACTACGATTATATGAACTGCAGCTGCAATCGTTAGCAGCTTTGTTGAAAGTAAGTGGTCTTTTTGCATCCTTCAAGATTTTACTCCACATCAGTTGGAGATTTTAGCTAAATTTTGGATGCGAAGAAACCCGTTCGTCCAAGATCATCTCGCTGCTCTGAAAATTCCTTCGTTGCGATCGTTTTCAACGACACTGTTTTTTTCAAAACAAAAAAAGCTTCTGTCAGTCGAAAACTTTCGGTAAAAATTTGGGCCGGAAGGAGTGAGAGGGGAGATTGAAGGGAGAGGGGGGGGGGGAGGGGAATTTGTTAGAACATTTTTGAAATCAGTGTTCTTCAGTTCTTGCCACATTCACAACAACAGAAAAATGTTAACCATCATTCTTGCAAGATTCGATGAAAATTTACATGATCGAGGATTTCTTTTCTAGCGTCCGACTGCTGTCGAACGACATTATAAATGCTGACAATGAGTAGAACCTACTAATTTTTTTTAATATGGCAGCAGAAGCAAACAGCGGTTTGCTTCTATATTCACAGAACGTTTCGCTTGCTTTCTTTGCTTATAGCTAAATTCTTGCCGATCTGTGCAAGAATCTGGTGGAAAGCCATCAACAGATAAGATTACTGCAGTCACATCCCAACCAGTACAATGAAATCACATTCGCATTTCTATTTCATTCATTTGCACGTAAAACGCGACGCAATGCAACTTTAGGGCTTAACTCATATGGAGAAGGCCAAACTGATTAAAAATTGGATGCTGAAGAAAAAAACACCGATAATTATGAGCGAAGTTGAACAGTATAAGTGAAACGGAAAAAGTGGTCGCCATGACGAGACAACGAAGGAGGCAATTGTTCAGCCATTCAATACCCATGCAGTGAAGCGAGTGTGGTCGTTCAAATCTGTGAACTTATCAGAAAACAAACAATTTTTGGCTACGATAAGCTGAAGTGAACTCATGTTCCCATAACAGTTAATGAGTAAGTTATTAAGCAAATTATTTCCACGGCAATTTGCTTTGCTTTAGCAATTTGCTCTACACAGCCGAAGGAACCAGCAGGACACCTTAACAAGGACCATTCCAGGAAACATGCAGTGGAAATAGCGAGAAAGCAAGGAATCAGGGCATTCGAGGGTATCTACTGCATGACCGCTGGACCTCAGTACGAAACACCTGCCGAAGCGCGAATGTTGAAGGGCTTTGGCGCAGACGCCTTAGGTTTCCTTTTTACACTATTCAGCTTACATTATTTATTCATCGTTATTATAAATTCGAAAAACGCGGCACATGCTTCTTTTATCAGTTTCGTCCTTTATCGCTTCGTTCTTTCTCCTGACCTCTCCTCCCACCTCCACCACCATTCCCCCCCCCTTCCCCGAAACAAACGGAAAAAGTTAATGACATAACGTTTTTATCTTACTGGACAAATCCACGGTTTCGAAAAAGCGCTTCCATGGTAGATATGAACAGGGCTAGCAGACTCAGAAAGGCTAAAAGAAATGGCCAGCATATTCGGCAGCTTTGCTATGTTCCTCTCGGTTTGTGTGAATGGGAGGGAGAAGGACAGGTGCTTGAAAAGGACATTACACGCCTTGTGATGCTTTTATGCATCAAAGGAAAGATGCTGACGAGCAAATCTAAGCGAAATCACATCAGATAGCCAAATAGTTGTGTGCTTTGATTGGTGCGAAAATGAGCAGACAAAACCGTGCGGAAGTCGTTGACGTGAGAAGGTAAAGGGAAACGAAACTTTCGACACGAGTAGAGGTTGACGGATATAGATTAAATAATATAAAAGAACAAGCAAGAGAACCGCGTACGATAGTTAATTCTCGAATTTTTGGTGGTGAAGTGAGATAAAGTCAAGCTCACAATTTTATAGCGTTCTAAGACCGTGACAATGACTTCACTTCAGCACCTCGTGCGAAGGTTGACTTCGCCATCTTCTTTAAGCAACATTATTCTTAAACTGTACGATATGTTGCAAATCACTGAGCATTGAAACTTTCCTATCGCACATTTTCGATATTTTTTCTCATTTTATTTCCCTTCTATAGATTCCATTTGGCCTAAATTGAAGCAAATTAAATTGCAATGAATGATTGAGTTGATCCATTCACTTCAAAGTTCAGCGGTAAATTTACGAAATGCAGCTCACAAGAAGGTTATGATAAATCGCAATTCGAGGAACTCATCGAAAACACCATATTAGCAATAAAAATTTGCTATCATTTGAGGCAATCACGTCAAGTAACAGCTCTCCCATTCTCTTTATGAAAGCATATATTCAGTTGTTTCTCATCAAGCAGGCATTATTCGGATTTCAAAGAACGAAATCAAACTGCATATTTATTGATAGGGATGTCGACATGTCACGAAGTGGCCGTCGCAAGGCAACAAGGAATGCGTGTCTTTGGTATTTCTCTCATAACGAACGTGTAAGTTGGCAGACTAATTTTCTTGAAGAGAAAAAACGGATGTGAATGAAGACAAAGAAAGAAAAGAAAAAATTTTCTTCTTCGGAGGGAAATTTGCTTTAAGCATTCAGCTTCAGCTCAGTGAAATCCATCAGTGTCACAAACCTTCACTAAAACTTTTTTCAACCACTTCCGCTCTCTTCTTTACCGTAGAAAATGTCAGCATCATTGTTGAGCAAACAAATTGAATGAGAGTGTGACTGAATAGCGCATCACTATGACCTCTGTGATAACAATTTTTCGCTCATTGCAGATAAATTCTTCGTCCTTATCAAAAGTACACTCAAGCAGCTACATGTTATAAAGGTCACAGTGTGTAGTTGATCAGCTGTTACTCACAACACAACTCATTTACTAGAGAGCGTGGGAAAATCAGCAATGGAAAATGAATGATATTGGGGAGATACACTTAGGTGTTGCCTCAAAGGATGAAAATTGACCTCAAAGTGTTAACAGCTATGAGCGATTGCACTGAATTGAGTCTTTGTGACATCACTTCTAAGCAGAGATTGAAGCGTACTGTACGGATGACAAAATGAATATCCCCAAACAAATGAAGCAGCGTAGTAAGCATTGCCAATTCACAGCAACTATTTGTTTCAATATTATATCAGAAGTTAATAATATAGTGCCGATGACATGCTCATGATCAGCACTGCGAACGGAGACTCAGAGGGCAGGCAGGATCAAAGAATTGAACATAATGCTGGAAGTGCTGCCACCCGTTGTATGATTATTGAGTGTGTAGTCAGTAGGTACGGGCGCAATGGTATGAGTGCAGAGCGGTTATCGTTGATGTGTGTACAGATGATAATGGAAGCGCTTCAGAAAATGACATACGACTAGGTGATTGGCTGCTTAACCGATGTTTTCGAGATATTTAAATTTGTTCGCTGCTAAATCGATCAGTTCGTGTGACCACTGACTGAAGCGTTAGCAAATATGCAATTTCGGCTGGCGAGATAATGAACTGGCAAATGGTCATTTGTTATGCAAGGAAGTGGATGCTTGACTTAATTGGTTTGCCTCATCGATTCAAGCAATCAACACCTAATTATAAAGGAAGACATGAAACCATAGCCGCATTTTTTCAGTGTCAACATGGATACGGATACAGCGGTCCAGTTAACGCATACGGAAGTTTTGGGCATAGCGAAGGAATCGAGTGAGCGAGTATGCAAGTTTGTGGCCGAAATTACGAAAACTATGTGAAGCGTCGATGTACGAATTATTTGCTGATGAAGTCAGTCAGAACTAACGTCTCACTCAACCAAAAGAAAAAACTTTCGGTGTACAGCGCAATGCCGTTCATCGTGGAAATTCTGCAACTGAAATAACGCATTTGTCGTTTATGTGTGCAGCATCATACAAGTTCCGCAATAATATCAAGAACAACACTTTCATACATCAACAACTAGCCAAATCACAACCACTCTGACCGCTTTTATAAATCCATAAAATTCATTCCTTTCAACTCGACCGGTTCAAAATGGAATTCTAACGGCTGCTAATGCATCAAATTTTTTTGCATATTCAAGTGTACTTAATGGAANCGGCTGCTAATGCATCAAATTTTTTTTACATATTCAAGTGTATTTAATGGACCAATAAAAGAGGTGAGATGATGCTACAAGTCATCAAACGATATTTACTTTACACATCAAATTTCGTGGGTATCAATTTAGTATTTCCGAAACTCAAACCATTCAACGCTCACATATTCCTAACATATGCACGACGTTGTTATGTTGCGCTCTGCAGATAGAGATCTGCATAAGCGTCTGATAAGTGCAAATCACATCAGCGACCTGACGTGATTTCCCATTTAGTGGAGAAGTAGCTCATATGTAACCACCAATACCTCATCACATCATTTTTATACAAACTTCGTCAACGTAGAATTGANCAATAAAAGAGGTGAGATGATGCTACAAGTCATCAAACGATATTTACTTTACACATCAAATTTCGTGGGTATCAATTTAGTATTTCCGAAACTCAAACCATTCAACGCTCACATACTCCTAACATATGCACGACGTTGTTATGTTGCGCTCTGCAGATAGAGATCTGCATAAGCGTCTGATAAGTGCAAATCACATCAGCGACCTGACGTGATTTCCCATTTAATGGAGAAGTAGCTCATATGTAACCACCAATACCTCATCACATCATTTTTATACAAACTTCGTCAAGCCAAACGTAGAATTAACTGTCACTTCATTATAACATCTGTGGTCGTTCCCTATTTCTGTTCATCTGTGCCCGTTATTCGACGAGGCCAACGATAATTGAGTTCGGATATGTGACATGAGAAAAGCTCTTAACCACACCTTTATATAAGCAACAATGAAGGATGTATGCAATGAGCGAGAGTTACTTTTTTACAAAGAATACGTCAAGGATATGTAAGTTCAACTGTATGAATCGAACTATTTTACATAGTGAAGTAGCAATGAGCTGGTAGCGAGTAGTGAACTGCTAAATGCTTGTTATGCTATTGCCTTTTTAAATCGAATTTAGTGAAGCTAGTTGCCTGTAGCGGTAAAAGAGTCAACTCGGCAGCTTTTTTATCAAGTCCATATGGAGAAACTGCTAAGCAAGTGAACTTAACGAAGGTGAAACAAGTGAATACGACGAACTAGAAGTTATGCGCCTTTGCTTCGCAATCACAAGATTATTCAGTTTTAATAAACAGGCAAAATATGCATAACAGTATAATCACATTTCTTTTCCTGGATCACTCACCGAGAAAGTCCACGAAATTTTCTTCGGTGATCGGACCGGTGGGAAAATACGCATGGGAAATCCGTCCTTTCACTCTCGATCGACGAATGTGGTATGAACTATGAGTCCAACTGTGCTTCATATTATACATACTAAACTATGTAATTGCAGCGTGAGGGGTTGCCAGGCCCATAGATGGAGGCGAGCACACATTTACATAGGTAGGGTGCCGCGATATTAGCCGTTCCACAAAAATTTGCGAAAGCGTAAAAAGCGACAGCAATAGAGTACAATTATGAATCGTTAAAAGCGAATTGCACGGGTGGCACAGGAGGAGGACCATGCACTGCTCTAAGCAGGTTTAATAGCTCAGAATTGTTCTGCGCTTCAGCTTCACTTATTGGCGTATTGCCAAATTTGTCGAGAGCTTCTGCATTAGCACCATGTTTCAGTAAATATTCGACCATTTCTTGGCGCCCTTCCGAAGCTGCCTAAAAATGTGATAATCACACGGAGATATTAAAACTGCAAAGTTGGTATGTGATCAGAGATGAATGATTCATCATTGCATTCTATAGGGTACTCCAAAAGTACGCAGAATGGCACGTTTCGTTTATTTTTATATATAAAGTGCCTATTTTTGTATATGCGAATGTCTCACGCGGTCACTTGCAAGTTTCATCCAAATCCGCCTATATGCAGAAATCATATTCCAGCGTAGTAAAGTTCTGTTGTTCTGATATGCTTGGAAATATGCGATTATAGGTACTTATGGATTACCCTGCACATGGTTGGAGGATGTCCANTTACCCTGCACATGGTTGGACGATGTCCACAGGAAGTAAGGGGGGGGGGGGGGAGGATGGGAAGCGATGTCGCTTTACACTCATCGTAATTCTTGAAAAGTGAATATCGATGAATACTCTCACAAGTAAAATGCTCAAGTAGTCTCAGAAAATACCTTCAAACTATAAAATAATATCAAGTAAGAACCGAAGTTCACGCACCCATACGCCAATGATGACGAATGACCGTTACAATCGAATTAGTGCGTTTGTTTGCAACAATCTTTTTGGTTTATATCAACGCAGCAGTGCAACTAATTCGCTTTTGAACGTCATTCAAAGAGCCACACGAATGGTCACAATCTCCGATATGCACTATACTATTTTTCAACTAATATAGTCGATTTCACAACAGATCAGCAGCTTAAAGCCACGTTTCGATGGAAATTTTAACAGATGCAGAAGAATGACAGGTATTGTTTCCCCTCTAGCGATCATAATCGTCACACAATCAGCAATGTACATCGCTAACAGCTAAAGAAACATAAACAGCAATGCATTCATATTTTACCTGAACGACCGCTCTCACAAGTCTTGATGAAAGATCGCTTTTCCCGAATTCTACTGCAACTCGACCAGACTATAGGGTTCAAACTGACCGATCACAAAATGCAAGCAAAATTTTTCCACATTCAAATACCAATAATTCGTACTAATAACAGGAAGTCCATTGATACGTCATACTGTAGTGTGGATTATCTCCGTCAAGTTACGTAATTTCGGTCTTAGCGTTTTTTANTTTTTTGCGGAAACTACCAAGCAGCCATAACCTACCGTATATATATATATGTTTATTTATTTATTTATTTATTTGCTTATTTATTAACATCTACACGAGCGCATGCCCAAATGCGTGATGTCAGGAAAACGCTCTTTGCGAATGTGAGTTTGCAAAGGATCGTGAAAATCGCCTAAGCTAATTGCGAGTAAAAAGCCGTCTCGAAGCAACAATGACGGAGAAGTAGTGTGGTATATGAGCACCGTTTCCAAATTCTTTGTGCTTTTTAAAAGATGCCCTACGTAGGTAATTTAAATTCTACTATTATACACTCCGCTTACAATATGTAGTGCAGTTCGTCCATCGTAGTCGGTTTGGTTTGGATCCGCCCCAGCCGTAATCCATGCTGCCAATGTTTTCATGTCGTTTTGGCTCGCCGATAAGCACATTTCCATGCCTGTAAAGATCGCCTTGGCCAATACTCGATATGTCATTGCTATTCTCACAGAAGTAATAGCGGTGCAATCTGCCACCCGATGAAAATAGCCATCGAACAAGTGCGTTGCTTGCTTTAATGCATAAAACAACATGTAAACGTTCGGTCAGAACTAATTTCAAGTGAAATTTGGCTGTTCGTGGTGAGAGTGGAAAGTACGACATATTTGATTCGAATTATCACATATTGCCAGTATCGCAAGGAAATCGTGCTCACTCCAACATATCTGCACTAAACACTTCATCGAACTAGCAAACAGCATCTGAAAAGACCGTAAGGAATGGATCCTAAAGACAAATGGTACCTGTAGCATTGCTGCCTACCATTCGTTGTGCATTAGCAGAGCTTTCAGACCGCCGTTGTTGCCATCATTCGATGCATTCTACATCAACGAATGGGTGCCTTTCATAGCCTAAGGTGCAAAAGAAGGGAACTTCATGAAGTATTCATTACCCAACTCGACGGATTTACATCCTATCACTGCACCCGCGTTCCTTAATTCGCGGATACAATCGAGGTTCTTGCTACGAATTGCACTCATCAACGCATTCTGGTCCCATTGGTCCCTGCAAAGCATTCTCGAGCGATTGAGCACAAAATTAAGACAACATTTCGTTATATAAAGCAAAGGGAGGATGTGCTTTAAAACTTTGTGCTTCATTAACCAAAACAGTGTCTCTCGTTGATCGCCGATTAGGTTTTATTAGATTCAGGAAATATGAAAGGCTCAAAATATATAGAAACAACTGATGGCGTACCTTGCATGGACATTAGCACCCTGTGACAAGAGAAAATGAACGGTGTTCACGTGCCCTGCGCTGGCTGCTACATGCAACGGGGTGAGTCCATTGTAGTCGGGTGCTGAGAAAGATGCACCGCTGTCACGGAGACTCGCCAGTAGATCGACATCACCGTTGCGTGCTGCGTGACACAAAAGTGGCGGGAAGAGAGCATTTCGCAGCAACTGTACTTCTTCTGAAGAGCTGATGCACAAAAACCTCGTCAGTTCCGGAACTGAAATACCGTACTCTCAGCAAGGGATGTGATGAGTTTATAAAAAACAATTCTATTGAAATGATCTTTCCCTAACGGCAAATTCCCGTTCATTACTACCGGCTAATTTACGTTGATCATCTGAGCAAGAAATATTCGCTTTCGATGGTCTTTCACTAATGTCCCTGGGGGAATTTAGCAAAGATGCCAGGGGATCAATAAATAGCATGAATATCTCAAAGTTGAGAAGAGAAGTGTGAAGGAGGATAGAGAGTTGAAAGAGGCTGATCAACTTCTTTGAAAAAAAAAAAGAGGTTCTGAAAACTAGCTGATTTCGAGCNGAGAGTTGAAAGAGGCTGATCAACTTTTTTTTAAAAAAAAAGAAGTTCTGAAAACTAGCTGATTTCGAGCTCTTGAAGAGTGCCGGACTTGGAGACAGTAATTTCGCCGCGAATATTACGCTCCATCATTCTTCTCTTCTTTGCCAAATCCCACTCATCCTTTCCAAGCACATAAGATAGCTTCGTAAGCGCAGCTTCACATGTCATATCCGATCCCGGTATCACACCCGCATCGTATAGAATCTTCAATGATAATCAACGGCATTGAACAAAATTACCGACGCAGGAAACGGTGAACATGTCTCTTCACGGGACAATCATCACAGAACAATACTGGTGAATGAAGATGAAAGAAAGAGGGGATTGTGGAAATGTACAACTGTGCGATGATCGCTCTTGAAGAAGGAAAGATTTGGTGTAATGCGCTGGTGAGCACTCCGGAAAACTTGATTTGAACGAAACCAAAGAAAAAAGTTGAGAGGTACGAGAAACTGATCTCCATCAGTATCCTTATTAGAAAATTATCGAGACATGAATCAATAGCAGCATACTGATGAAGTATTTTTTTAACGATTGCCCTCGACCGCCTCCCACCCTTCCTTCCGCTCCCCTTTCCACCCATCACTGTTGACTACGATGGATTTAGTAGCTCTACTGTGAGAGATGAAAAGATGTTGGGGCCATTCGCTAATACACTCAAAACTTGCACCGGGATTCTTTGTTCATAATTTCGTAATTAAAGACAAACCGATACTGCAAAGAGAAGAAGTTTCCCAGAAATCCCGAGTAATATGAGAGTTTTACGGTGGAGTAATTGGCAATGGGATCGAGTAAAACACATCTCATCCGAAAGAAAAATGGCGAATTTATTCGTAAAAGACACATGCATTCACAGTGCAAATGCAATTAAAGGAGATTATATCTACACTGATATATCTTTAAAACTTTGATATATCTTTAAAATTTTGTTTGAGGGAAACAAATCGTTTGGGAAAGCCGTTTTGAACTTGTGGTGGGCTAATCTCAGAAAAACTGCATTTCCTCAAGATAAATGGATCATTGCAAAAGCAGTCTTTTCTTGCCTATAATTACAAAATGGAGCCGGTTTTCGATAAGGAAGTAGTATATGCAAGTACCCCTTCCCTCACAGTAGTCGATTTAAGGCATAAAGGCTTGACCAGAAAGGCAGAACAAGCCTGTCAAGCAAGGAAACAGAGCGCGGAACCTGTAAAAAATTTGATCTCGCTCTGAAGTTTCACTGCACTACACGAAGTTACATGTGATTGCTCCAGTTTGTTACAGTCTATAATAGCTCCATAGCAGCACGAAATTCCTCCAGCGGGAAAGTTGTGGCATAATATCTACGATGAGGTGTTCATTTCAGGTCACACTTGAAGAACACATAGCGTCACGGTGATAAATAATTGCCTATTCTATTACCTGTAATTTAGAGATGCTGAAAACTGATCGGAGCTACGTAACTTGCGAACAGCGCTTGAAGTCGCTACCGAACGTTTCGTAAGAATGGCGATATATACCTTCAAACCGACCATACTTCACTAAACCAACATTACCTTTCCAGTCAAGTAGTGTACGTCGACCTGCCCGCGAACACACTGCGAGCAGTTCACAATAATACAGCCGCGTTCCACCGCTTTTCGAATTTCGGCGATTATATCTGTCCTTCTCGATGGCATATTGCCGGCGCCATACGTTTCCAACACAACACCTTGTGTCGGCGGTGAAAGGAAAGCACGCACCTAAAAATTCGTGAACATCGAGGTTGGTGGTATTACTGTGAACTAGACCACACTTTAAAAACCGTTGCGTGATGCGACTTGTATCCACATTTCAACATCATTTTAACATTGTGGCCTAACGTCAAACAGCTATTCCGCCGCAGTTTCCGGCTTTATTTGATCTCAAGAACACAGCAGATACATGCCCATATTCGTTACCATAGAAAACTGCCTTCAGTCAGTGATGAACGTTGTAGACGCTTGAATTGGTGGCATATTTTCTCATCATTGTATTCAAGAGTATGTGTCTCTCAATATGCATTTTCTTGTTTTCAATTGATGCCGTAGTACACTGCATATACGATTACAGGAAGTAAAAAGCAATACAGGCGAAATGGATGAGCTATTGTCCAGACGATCGAAAGGAATGCTTGCAAGTCTGAATTCTTTAGCCTATAGGGCAACAATTTCACATATGGCGTGCTAAGGGATTCTACGAAATCATTCCGCACAATAAATGATGCCCCACAAAACTAAACCGATCGCATTCACCTCAGCCTTCCATTTTTGGATGTCAAATTTTTGTAATCGACTGGCGAATGATCATTCCACCCAATTTATTATCATCGTTCATCAACCACTCGTCTGAATTCATAACAGTCGGCATCGAACTGATGGCTATAAGAATAACATTATGATCATTCCTATGAATTAGCTGTTCCAACATACCGTGCTCAACGGGATCGATGGAAATATTCGAAGAACACCGACGTTACGACAGAGCCGATCGCGAACCGAAAATGGAGCAGTAGACGAGGTTCGAAATATCGATTGGTAGTTTACTGCAAATATGCTATAAATTATATGGCAGANTTCGAAATATCGATTGGTAGTTTACTACAAATATGCCATAAATTATATGGCGAAATGTTTCATTTTTACCACCTAAATCAAATGCAAATTCTTTCCGTCAAGAAAAATGGCAAATCTTCAGTGTGCATGAGGATGAATGACAAGTGGCATTGCTTTTCTTTAGCTGTTTACGACCACAGAAGTAACGTCTATAACAAAAATTTGCTTGCTATTCCATCTTCATCACCTCAATAGTGCTTTAATTACCACGTTCGAATTGTAACCCTGTTCGACAAGCCTCATAAATTTCCATATGGATAAGGCGAAAAAAGGAGCAGCGAACATCTCAGTTTCCAATGGANNNACGCAAAAGATGGAAAGTGTGAAGAGGGATGTACTTCTAGAGAACATCGAATAGCCTTCAAGAATTGAGCTCAGCACTGCGCGATTGCTCCTTTATAATCATAACGACTGCTTCTATCACTGCTCTCAAGAAAACGATTTCGGCTAACTGTTTGCTTTAGTGGCGCAATACGAGGAGGATCTTGTAGAGGCGTCAGTAGTGAAACTAAGAAGTTCTAAACGCTTTTTCTTATGTGGAATTCTCACCTCTCAGATTTACTTGACGTCTTTTTGTTGTGTTTACTCAAGTTTTTCTAGGTGAGCGAAAGCGAATAGTTCGGCTAAAACATTTTTTTCAGATCCCTCATACTGCTCGTTATATGTTATCGCCCTATCTAACATTCTATTCGTCGATAAAGCTGAGTGGGCAATTTTTTCGCCGTCTCGATTGTTCTCTATTCGTCAGATACGAACCGATACTCACTTTCTCACAACCCCTATCTTTGTTCCAGTTCCAATATTTATTCTGAGAAATGTGCATATTAAAATATTCTGGTCCGGTCCACTCACAGTGACATGACTCTGAAGATATGGCGCCACATTACTTTCGGTGCAGGGAGATGTCACACATATGCGAGTGTTTATGTCCTGCTCCTTTGCATACCCATTCACCTAGCATTTTCGATCGAGTACTGGCAGTCCGTGCAGCTAACAAATTTCGTATGCAAAACTTTCCATCACACTATGGCCTCCTCTGTCGAGTTTTATATCAGTCAGTTAACTTCAGAAGGAATTACAGATATTAAAAGCACCAGAAAATTTATATATTCTCTACATCCGAATTACCCGGAATTGGATTTGACACAGATTCGATCGTAGGAAAAGCGTGTGGAAGTTTAGTACGGGTGGCGAGCTATTAAAAGTTGAAAGTTCTATTTTGCATACCTTATTATTTGTAGTTAATTCACGAAGCCCACTGGACAGGAATGCAAGAGCGTGCGTGTCGGCTCTTATAGACGCCTTTTCTGCCTATTCTGTCTAAGCAGCATATGCTGGTAAAATTCGAGTCTCACGTGGGTTATCGGTTTGCATTTTGCCCATAATTTGATATATCGTCGGGTTATTTCGCACATAGACTCGACTGCAGCCAGTCAAGTCGACACCAATTTAAAATGCTCACCTTTTATCGTGATTTCCATTCTCGCGATGGGTTGCATATTTGGACTGTCAAATGCTTCTAAACCACTGTTATCGAGTTTCATCGATCGATTGCCTCGCAGTAGTTTATTGTTGAAGTAAACAGTAACTTCGGGAATGTCAAAATTACCCGCAATTATTAACGCTCCTATCAAGTTTTCACGCCCATCTGATCGGACCTCGCAAACTGGAATCTGAAACGAAAGCCGCAATATCCGGTGTGAAATGTAAAAGAAACAATATGCATTTCTCGCGTTTTGAAATAATGAGCAGAATCAATGGAACCCACAAAATGTTGGCAAAATATTCAACCATTGATACCTCTTCGCAGGCATGTTCAGAAAGCTCAATGTCCGCTTTCTTTATTGCTTCGTCAAGCTGTCTCCTCACGGCTAAATACTGCTGCGTTTCATTCGGATTGCTTCAAGCTAGATAAGCAAAGAAGGTCAAAGTGTGGCTAGAGAAGGTTATGCGGTGAGTAATAAAGCAGAAGTGTGCTTTTATAGTGGTGATATTTCATGTTCCCATTAAAATGGATGATAAACAGCGATCTCGTTTTCGTTCGGTGAGTGAGTTATTTGTTTGGAAGTCATCGATTTATAAATGTTCGCATTTTCCTGTCATTCGCTCAACATTCCTATTGGAAATTAAATTTAACGCTGAATGCTATCGATCTAACTGTAAATCTCCCTCAGCTGCGTAATGTGGCAACTGCAAATTTGTAAAAAATCTTTCATGGCGAAATCGTTTGCTTCTCACCTGCGCTCCGGTTAAAATCACTGGCTTCCCCAAATTCTCGAACATGAACGATAATGCCGATGCCGTATAAGCGAGTGTATCTGTCCCGTGCAGTACAACAAATCCATCGTACTGATAGTACGATTGCCTGATATCCTTACCAATCCTGATCCAATCGTCAAATGTCATATCCGACGAATCCAGAAGAGGATGGTACTCGACAACCTAAAACAACGCAAATCATGCCAGTCTTGAACAGCGAAAAGGTCTGATGTATCCAGCTGAAGAGCAATTCTACCACTTCATATTTCCTTCCTTACTTGACCTCTTCCAATAACTTGTTTAATATATCTTCCTTAGTTGACACCTCCCAAAAACCTGTTCAATATATCTTCCAATAATAGTGTGTCGCAAATATTTGCAATTTCTGATTCACATATCATTCTTTATTGTCTTTGTCTATCCCCCTTAACTTCCACTTCACTTCACTTATACGGTGGTCAGCTTCCCAATCTGCGAAATTGTGCTGATAAGCAGATGAATGAAAAGCGATGTGCCAACATATTTCTTGTCTTACATTATTTTTAACATAGTTGACTTTCAGTGGTAACATTT
>JAARMF010000751.1:5706-36852 GCA_022844705.1 Toxascaris leonina | reverse complement strand
ACACTCGACAAATGGTTGAATCGAAACCTGTAGAGTCCGTTTACTCACAAAGTTGTGAAAAGTATTCCGATTTACAACTCGAAAATGGTGCTGGCTTTGGAATGTACGCAAAGCTTGAAGAAGAATCAATGCGTGCCCACAAGCGGATGCGATGATTGCTTTCATTACTGTTAAGAGGGACAAGTTCATTCGAATATTCTTTTGGCCTGCGTATCTCTGCGATAATCGCTAGAGAACCACCAACAATATGTGCATTTGGAATGGTAACAATCAAAAACAAACTGTTAAAGTGCGGTTCAGAAGGTTCAACAGAGAATCAAACCGATGCAACACAGAATCGCTTCATCAATTCCGTTTCATTACGAAGAAAAGTGGTCTTCGCGCTGTTTGTTGTGATTTCAGTGATATCGTGCAGCAATGTTGTACTTTGCTCTTAGCGCGAATTCGTTATGTTCTTCGCAGATTTTGGTGAAAACCAAAGAAACATTCACAAATCTCGCCCTCACGAGCAACAAACACTACAACTACTTAATTTCGCTCACCCAGTATACAATTCGCTTCTTCATATGTGGAATTGATGGTAAGCAGTATGGCTGGACGCTCTCGTCTGCATGATATGCCTCAACGTAGCTCTTGTCATTTAGATTAGGCGAGTCACGAATCGACTGAGGCAAGTAGTGAGGCTCCGGACAATACACTGAAAAAGCGAATTTCGCTCAATTCTTCTCGATATTTGCCAAAATCTTTTTAACATTTCTATGCTCCTATTGAAATGGATAACAATTCCATCAAAAAATTCTACACCTTTGCTTCGTTCTATCTGAACTGGAGTAACGCATAATGAATTACACCCAGTGGACCGTGAAGTGGAACTAAACGCTCATTTGTGTAAGCCGAGGTTAGTTAGCTGCACCAGTCAAATGCTTGATCACATCTTTCGGAAACATTCGCGGGCAACACCCAATTATATCTGTCCAGTGAGATGGACGACGCTCAAACATAGGGGAGCGAATGAGGTGAACGCAGGTTGAAAAAAAAAACATCTTTTCATGAGTATTGTAGAATTAGGAGGTTCTTCGCTAATCTTCATTTTCAGACATTTGACATCATGATTGTTTTGTCAATATAACCCATACTCCCATCAGTGCAAGTCACTGAAATTGCTTATCGATGATACCGATGCGATTTGAAAGAAAGCTGTGAAGGGGAGGACTATGCAGGGCATTCAGTGCGGTCACAGTTTACTGCTTAGGTGAGTGATTCGAAGTGATGCACTTTTCGTTGCGGAAGGAACAAAAAAATTTTTGTCATGTTTGTACCCATTTGTCGTAATCTGCTCATCTTAACTATTGTTGATGATTTCAGTTGGTATTATCTGATTTCAATAAGTAATAGTTGTGAGAGGCGACTTTGTCTATAAAGGCAACGTCCATCTGCGTTCGCATCGCTGTGAGCACAACCGGCTAACCTCCATCAACACACTTCATACCAATGGTGCCTCCAGTGTAGAGAACGAGTACCCTCGCTTCTGGTAGCAGAAATTCGCTACGCGTCTGCGCGATTCTCGATATGTCTATCGAAGGGCGTCTAGCGGTTGACATACGACGCGAGGAGACCGCTTTAGCGAGGGCCTTAATGTGTTTGTCGGGTTAATGCATTAGACGGTGTTACGAACATTTCAGCGCTCATATCTATCCATCCTGGGATGGTCTTCAACAGTATTTTGCGAGTGATAACTGCAAAAGAATAAGGAATCCTGCAAGGTCGTTTAAGTAGTATTTTTGTTTCATAACATTTGGCAATCGAACGAGTTTTAGCCGAATCCGTGACCTCGGGGAATTTGTATGAAAAGAGTCGGTATATACTTTCCAGTACCTTTGTTATGACCAAAGGAACATTAATTCAGATGCGCTTTTTTCTTACTCGTGCTTAGTCAAAAGGAAATAAGTTCTCACATCAATGGTTTACTGGCGTGCAAATGAATGAAAAGATGTATTATGCTTCAACATCGCTTTTGACAGTGACGAATGTTCAGAGTGAATAACGGAACAAAATGATTTCACGGTTTCAGTGTGATCGTTCTCGGAATAAAATAAAAGTTCAGAAGGCAAAATTGGGTTTAACTGCTATTTCTTTATTCTAGTTGTGCAAAAACAGCTAGAGGGCAAGGAAATGCTCGAACAGAGGAAATACACGGTAAAGACAGCAAGTCCTGCATGTGATGAATGGCAGGATGAAAACCGTTCGCTAGCATCAAGAAGGGATAATATTCGAAAGATTTCTGATTCATTGAATTAAAAGGTTTAAAATGTGTTGGGCTAGTTAATCGTTCCACTTGTGAGTTTCATGCAGCTACATACAATCAAGTTCAAGAGATTACGGAACAGCTATACCATGGCAGACGTGATCCGCGCTCGACTGCCGGTATGAACGATGAGCGTCTTTGGCATATGAGACTCGTCGTGATATTCATTTGTAGATGCTCCGTATTCCTCACAGAGCACAGAATCACCGGCGTCGCTTTCGCTGTCAGACACATCTTGCGATGGAGACTCATAGACTTTTTTCTCCGAGCTCACTTCTTCCTCTGATGGACTCATCCTGTCCGACATCCTTGAGAATGAGCGAATTGAGTGGCTCCTGAAACAAATTGACCTTCACGAGTTGACAAAAGCATCGAATTTTCACGACAGTGACCGCACACTTTGCAGCGACCAAAGCAGATGACGCATGAAAACGCAGTTTTGCTCAAACAGTTTTCTATCCAATTTGCGAGGCGTCTCATGCTCTCGTCACCTAATTTTGCTCATGACAGCGAAGTGCCATTCACTTCACTGTTTCTGCGAGCAATTGCGGTGTGCCTATTCGTCCTTAGCAACTATGGCAACAAATTCAAGAGGATCTGGAGACCAAGAATTCGACAACCATAAAAATGCTCAATCTGAAATGAGATTGAAGAATTCAAATCAATTTCATCAGTTGATCGATGATCAGATAAGTTCCTAGTCTTCTGAGTATAGGCTCAATCAATACTAATAGATGCGATCCTCCAAAAGCAGAAGTTGGAACATCGTAGCGATTACTTATCACAGGGCGGTAATGCAAGAGTATACCATCGAAATTCTATCACGTTTGAAGCCGTATGACACATCAGACTCACTAAGTGTTGCAGTTGCCTCAAGCGAAAGAAATTGCGATGGANTTGCAGTTGCCTCAAGCGAAAGAAATTGCGGTGGAGAAGGCAAAATCGGGAAACTCGAGCAAGATACTTCATTGACTGCGGTGCATAAGCACACCCAACTTCATTGACTGCTATTGCGTAGGACTAAAACCACAAAACTCTGCCTCGGGAATGATACTGCAATGCTAAATCGTGACTTTGTTAAAACAAGATGCTACCTCCCATTCAACTAAAAAACAAATCGAGACTGTTGGCAAAAAGAGGTGCGATCTCTCAAAGCCTGTACAAGTCTTACTTATTATTTCTGAGATATCCAACTTCTCTATGCCCTTTCTAGCATCTCTGTGCTAATGGATTGCGCTAATGTAAATATATAGAATCCGTTCTACCTTTTATTCTCTTTCCAGCGGTCATTTGTCAATATTTTAGGCAAAGAAGCAAATGGCTAATCGGTTTGTATATGAAAACTTACTCGCTAGGTGATGCACTTATTGTAGTTTAGTGGTTTCGACAAGATTTTCTTCACAAATTTCTCTTGACACAGCACAAGCCTATCCTGTCGATTTGTCTTTGCTGATTTAGTGGAAGAAAAAACATATTTCCATATCTTCAAAAGAGTTGTAAGTGTTGTGATAGGAATGTTAAGGATCATCTTGTGGAGATGTTCAGCTTCATCTGTGTTAAACATTCGAAACATTTTATCCCACGAAAAACGATGGATTTGTTTTTCAAAAAGAGACTTCACATCACTGAATTGCAACTGCTCTCCGTCGTTCACAGAAAACTGAGAACACATTGCTACATTTTTCGCTGTCTTCGACTATTCGTTAGAAAAGTCTACTTTGATCTTAGCTCGAATGTACCTATAGACACTGAGAGGCCCCGTCTGAGGAGGTAACACCACTGCTCATGCATATGTTTTACGCATAGCAATGAACAGAGCAACGACATGATGTGCAACGATAAATGACATTTTGGCGCAAATGCAAAGAGGAAAACATTGTGGCAATGCCGTAGTGTGTGAAAAACGGTACCAAATATACGTAAATAAATATATGGCTTATGGTGAAAAAGTAGCAGCATTCCGTGAGTTCATCATTAATTACAAAGATAAAACTCAATTGAATTCGACACTCAATGTTTTGACTGATCAATTAGTGTATATGATGAATTGATTAGTGCATGAAGCAAGTAAACGTATAAATGTTCACTCATCCAGATGGACACAAATGCAATAATCTGAAACTTTGGAAATGTTGATTCCCTTAAATTCTGAAGTGAAAATGTTATCAGACCAGCAAATCGCCAATAAAGAAATCCCTATAACCTTTCAATAATTTTCTGTGAAACGACCACAGAATTTTCCTGTAGAGGTGACTGGAAGTTTATGTGAGATTAATAAATATTCGAAGCCCGAAGGAACGAGAACTAGAGCATAATTTCCGTTTGGCACTCAATAGAGTGGTTGTAAAATATTGGCCAAAAAATAGCCGAAATTAGTGATCGACTAAAAGACAATTTCAAACGAAGTGTGTTATTACATCTAGAATGTTTTGAACGCGAATGTATCAATGTAATTGTGGCTGAAATTTCCATTCGAACAGGCAGCAGACTGTAAAGTAGATGGTTGAAAGTATCAGCGATGGGGAATGATGCTCGATTTGGCGATGCAACTTGACAGGGATGATGGCGAATAGTTCATTCCGATAAAAGAAAACAAAAAAGAACTGGCAGTTGATCATGGATCCTGTCATGTGGCCGAGCACATAAATTTATTTGTCTTCGGCAAAATTCTTTATCCTTTGGCTGTGCTGATGCGATCGCTGTGGAATGTATCCAAATTTTTCATCTGCTAATATCCGAAAATTATTTTCAAATTGACGAATTCAAGAGAACTAAATGCATGCAAGTCATCTTGCGTTGTAGATATGTATATATGCAAGCCAAATTTCATATATCTACCTGCAATGATTTCTTACTTCAAACTGCCGCGTAGACAGGAAAGGACGTCGCATATGTACATATATGAGTTTACACATACTTAGGCATATTATATATATATATATATATATATATATATATATTTGTATGTATGCATATAACATAATAAACGAATATTGTTTTTGGATTTCGGTTGGTAACATGAACTAAGTTTTAAGTTCACCGCAGGAAAGAACTGTGATGGTTGAATTGTGGGTGTGAAGAGATGACAAGAACTAAAGAGGGGAAAATTAAGTACTCAAAAGCAAAGATAAATGTGTATGAGCGATGCCGCCACGCAATACATATCACACAACACAGACTAAATGCAAAACGTTTTCGTTGGCGGAATGACGTAAAATAGGCAGTAAACGCGTGCATCAGCAAGAACACACAAAACAACTGTTCCGAAATTTTCATTCTGAGGGCAAAGCAAGTACAATTAGATCACACATAAAGTACACAATGTCTCGCTCATAGAACTGCTCCTTTTCAAAAATTTTCTTACTCGTGCGTTGTGGACGGAAGACGGAGGAGTAGAATGAAAGGGAATAAAGCGGCACTCAGCACTGCCTTAAAAATCCTGCTTAGCATCAGAAAGATCAAATCATTCACTTAAGGCGCAGTCCGATGAACATGAGCAATCAAGTTGGAATGACCGCAAGGAAATTCTCGGTGAACACCTAGCAAAAAATCGACAAAACAATCTCTGCTGAGGTTTACATCATTGAGCCATATCGAGGGTTCAATAGAATAAGCCAAAGATGAGCTCAAAGAACGTATATGTCTTGCCTACAGAGGCTTCCAATTCAACCAAATGCGCAAGCATCCAATGTCAAAATATCTACAAGCACTATTTTACGAAAGCAATCTCCTGCTCATTCTCTCAGCTAGAACGGTTGCGAGCGGTTGTGCGGGAGCGTTTTGCGAAGTCTGTGGTGAAACTGTAAATGAATAATATGAGTAACTCATCCACCCAATGTAACTGAGAGCGGAAAAGTTGCCGAAGCAGATTGAGGACGATGGGACACATCCACCGCTGTCGTAGATTACATACGCGAACCTTTCAACTTTTCGAGCTGAAACCACCGCACACACACATAAACCAGCAATTCGCACGAAATGGCGTGGAAATATGTCTCCTTTAAAAAGTTCGTTGAAGAGTGCATTTAAATGGCAAGAGGAATCACCTGCATGCTATACGGAGGAGGTGTACTCAAATGTCATCGAAAAATTTTATGGCCACACAGTGAAAAGATGGATCTTTGAAAAAAAAATGTGGTCAATAATGGACAGCATGTAACATTCTCCTCTGATCAATGCGAAAGTTACACTGCTATGTCATTGGCTATCGGCTGATAATGTGATGCGTGCGTGAGCGAACAAATTTCTTTGAACTAGTTCAATAAAATTTGAGAGCTTTCGTTTATGAATTCATTACGGATATTTCAGGCAGAATCACTTTCTGGAAAACTTCGGAGGAAATCACAGAATTTTGGAGGAAACAAAAAACGAAATCGACTTTACAAAATAATATTATGACTAATGTCACATAATGCACCCTCTATCAGGAAGTTGGGTTTCTTGAAGGCAATCAAGATCATCGACCATTACTCGATTAATGTAATTTCGTATTTTGGAAGAGCATAAGAATTCTCATATTACTTAGCAAGTGCCAACAAGTGAAGAAAGGTGTTATGCGTGCTGGCATGACGTCAAGCTTTGGCATTCTTCTCATTTCAGCAACCAATTTTACGAGCTGGTAAATGCCACGATATATAAGGCCACCCGAGCGTCGACACAAACTTCCCGCAAAAATACCGTTTCTTTGCGATCGATTCGGTTCTAATGTGACATCACTAGTACAAAATGTATGGAAATTGTTTCTATGTTTAAATGACTCTTTTTTCCTTTCAAATTGATTAGATCTAGATGAGTGATGACGCCGTTGGTTNGATTCGGTTCTAATGTGACATCACTAGTACAAATGTATGGAAATTGTTTTTGTGTTTAAATGACTCTTTTTTCCTTTCAAATTGATTAGATCTAGATGAGTGATGACCTTAGAATGTTAATTACATCTATCAAACTCCACATCTCCAGTTCCAATCGGGCTTTGACTGAAATCATAGGACATATAGACAGATGCATGTGCACGCTATATATGTAGGCACAGATGTGACTTCGCTGCAGTGCGTTTCCGCAAAAAAACTTTGCAAAGGCGCATAACAAAAGTGAGAAGTGGTCAAACGTAATTGCGGTTCTAGCAAACATCGGGAAGGAAACATGATGATCCCTTTACAGAAGGACTTAATGCAGTGATCAAAGTTCCTTTCTTGTAACTCAGTGAATAAACAGCTTAACTGTTTTAATNTTCCTTTCTTGTAACTCAGTGAATAAGCAGCTTAACTGTTTTAATTTGACGAACTCTTGAAACGCGAAGAAAGCTGCTTGATGGGCTAGCACATCACGCACTTTGCGCTTAACCTAGGCAGACTATCTAGTGTCGTGCGATGCCATCAAACAATCTAATTTGCATAATAGCACATCCATATCATATCCGGTTTTCCTGATTGCCCCCTGCGTGCTTTCCTTAAAACGTTCCAAAAAAGAACAAGCTTTACTAAACTTTGCAAACTTTGCCCATTATGTCGACATTTTACTTGCGTGTGTGAATGCACATATGTCTGCATCTATATGAGTCTCATATCCGAGACCAATGAAGTTAACGTGGCGAGATACCGAACGTTTCAGTACACGTGAAGTGAACCATTTTAGCGATCCAGATGTTGATCCAAGTTTCAGCGNNNTGTTGATCCAAGTTTCAGCGAAATACAATCAAATGAAGCTATTTGCAGACTTTTTGCAACCCGCTCCGGCCATTCATTCAATTAAACATAGCGATGGCACTTTTCGTGTTTCAATATGCACCTGATATTAGCACATAAAATAGTGGATGGTGCGAAATGATAATTGACTAGAATGAAGTTCACACGGTTCGTCGCCCAACGATGTGCGTTGCTTACCGATGTGACGAACTCAAACAAATATTTCGATAAGAGGCTTTTTCCTCGCTAATCACTTCTGATCGATTTCTTCAACAATGACACAAACACAGAAAGGTTCTAAAGACGAATATAAAAAGATATAAGGAGTCAGTGATGAATTATATTGAAACATCAGAGTATTTGCATAGATGGATGGAAAGAATAACTGAGCAGGCAAAATAATTGATTAAATGAATACACAGCTACAAGTGAACTACGGCAATACCAAAGCAGTGCCTGTACACATCTTTGGGCACTTGGGTATGTGGGTACTTAAGGTTTCAAGTCATGCGCCATACGACCTGAGACGGCAAAGTTCGATTAGTATAGTGTGTAGTTGAGATTCCCAAAAAGATACTGCTCTCGTACTTGGCATCTACGTCATCAGCCTGATATAGTTGAAGGTATTAAAAGAAACCTTTGTGGAAATTTCTTGTCACAGCTGACCTGGACTGCGAAATAAGCGGAATTTGTGCTTGTGAAAAGCTCAAGCTTCACTCTCTTAGCCCTTACGAAACTCGTTAGAGGACAACACCTCGTCCCTTGCACTTTAGCACTGCAGAAAGCAGTTTGCGTGCCGTTCCCTATCAGCTTCGATTGCATGCGCCTGTTCAACTGTATACGATGCTATGCATGCTGTGCCATTCAACGGCACTCAGACCACTATGCGATCGTTGCTCATCAGTTTCGAAATGGGCGGAAGAGGTGTCTGTCCGTGGGACGTGCACTGCCTTCTGGCTACGCCAAGTGTTGTTTGTTCGTTGTATAATGGAGGTGAAAATACCAAAGAATGCAGCAAGGGCAACAGATGATAGGCACTACTTTTCCTGTCTGAAAGTTTTAGAGCAAGCTTACCAGCCCATCTATCAACGTTTGCATGCAATGAAATCGCAGCTGCAATCATCCTCTGGCGGACTAGAAACAATAAATCGATCCCTCTGTTGCTCAAGAAAGGAACTAGCTTATTTCGAGAGGAATTCAGACTGGGCCAAGCGATCTACGAAGCTTTCGACGCCATATTACATAAAATTCAATTGTCCGTGCACCCACGTACTTGCACATCAAGACCTAAAAAAAGCTTGGATGGGATGAGCTATTTGTTGCATTGCTTCAGCTGCACTTAACATGACATGACACCAAGGCCTCAAACCTTCTGTCAGTCCTCAAACCCNATTTGTTGCATTGCTTCAGCTGCACTCAACATGATATGACACAACGGCCTCAAACCTTCTGTCAGTCATCACCTCAATTTAATGCAGACAATGACGTGTACTTTGACGTGAGGATTTTCAATTTCGAGAACACAAATTTCCATTATCCATTTTTCTCGCACAATAATCTTATTATGAGGAATATTATCACGCATTCCTTTCGCATAATAATTCCACTTCGCCGATTTGTATTATGCAATTTGCGGCGCCTTTACTCACTCCCCTCCCCCTCCCCCCCCCCCTTCCCCACTAATTTCGAAACTCCACAAGATATTTTCCATCTTTAGTTATTTCAAATTTTCGTTCTTCGGCACCACTTCCTATCAAATACGTCGTGGATGTGCGCAGAGATTTAGAGAAGTTCATCAAGTGATTGTCAAAATGACAAATATCACGCACCAGAATGAATGCAGCAAACTATTCGTTAAGAACATATGTAATCGATAAAAAACTGCTCTATCAATATATACCCTCTCTTCCTTCCCATTCAGCTGTGTCCTCCCACAAACTCGTTTTCCCACTTCCTGTGCGCATCATATGACTCTCGCATGGCATCACTTTCAGGGAAATATGGATATATTTGAATACATGAGCCATAATTTATATTACTACGCGTATCTTTGTGTTAACAACGTTGACAAAGAAGTGGGGATGTTGAACATTTCAAACAATAACAACGACAAGCTGAATATGCGAAATCGTGCAGTGATAGGTTCCACAAAGATGGAAATAAAGAAAATCAAAGCAAATGACCAACTGAAATGAACGGAATCAGATGAAGGGTGATTATTTACATCGCCTAATTTAAGAAGTACGATAAAATTGTACGGGAACTCTTATAGAGCTAGCAGTTCCATTTTTGAGTGCGCCATACACGCTCCCGAGAAGGTGCTGTCCTAAACTAGTTGACATCCAGTACTAACGGTTCCTCCATCCCACTCTAACCTGCTGAGACGATCACCTCATCAGAGTGATAACAAAGTGTTTTGAACACATACAATAAAGTTGGGTCACTACTCTCGCTTATCACATTCGAAGCAATCAAAAACATTCTCGCGACCAGCTTGCTTCGAAAAAGATCGGATCACATAATAGGCGCAGGCAAGTGCAGAAGCGCATACAGCGAACTGGTTCAACTCTGCATTACGGAAGGCGAAATGCAATGTGCTGCAATGCATACACTCCTCAGTGAAGATAATTCCTTCACAACGACACACGGAATGACGCGGCAAAAAGTTCAGAAACGATTCGACGAGTTGCTATTTTGCCTGGCCCTCATCTTTGATGATTTTACACAAGATTTGCGCTGCTGCAAAAAAGTAACCTCTTTATCTTGGGCCATTCCCACGAAAGGTAAGGATTTGTGTAAGTTTGAGCAACGATTTTCCTTTGACTTCCTCGACTGCACAAGAGAGCTGTAATACCTGCCTACCTACAGCGCGCAAAATTCCCACCTAATTCGCTGTACTGTCTTGATAGAACGCCGAGAAGAAACTGCTGCGAAGGGACCGTTTGGGTTGTCGCAGAAGTTATTTCGTAGAGTTCTGCAAGCGATGGGGTATAAGTTGTTGGGCCCAATTTCTAAACATGGAGGCTTGACAGGGGGAACTGTTCGATGCACTTCAAATAATCGAAACAGAGGCATCCGTAGAAGTTTTGCGAACACTCGTGAAGTAGTTTTTCTAAACTTTTCCGCAGCACTATGCACCCACTGACTTCGATAAGGCTCCGATAAATGAGCTATATATGCAACTTGAAACCTGACAAATGAAAACCTGTAAACTAGTGAGTCTTCGTTATTCAATATGATATCAGAGTCCAGCTTTTATCCGAATCTTTTTTTTTTTGCATCAACAAGGCCTTCAAACTTGCGCGGTTGACATAGGAGGCATTACGGATGATCCGCAGAGCAAATTATGCGATTGGCCACATATATCCTGCTTTATCGGGAAAAAATGGTGATGAAATATCATGCAACTTTCTTTTAACAACCGACCTAATGCGATCCAGTAATTTGCAATGAATTCCTCCCATTTCATGTTTTTCAGAATGTGCTGCGAAGCGAAACGGGATGTAGGAAATTTAGGGGATAGAACCAAAAGCTTAATTCATTCAGTTCTAACAGTATGTGTATTTGAAGTTCTTCACTTGATGACTCTGTTATGGATTACAATTTTTGATCGTTTAAGCATCGCACCTAAGCGGCATTCCCACCTGTCCGATGTACGCACCTGGCCAGCAGTCATAATGTTTCGAACAAGCCAAGTCAACTGCACTTTCTTATGGTGCGGCCGCTTCCTTCCTTACCTTTGTTCTCCAAGTGTTTACAGCCACAGCTGTGTGTTGCTTATTGGAATATAGAGATATGTTGATGTGTGTGGTGATGCAATCATTAAAAAAAATTCGGAATAATACCGTACATGTAATTTACCCTCAGAAATGGCGTCATACGTTCCTTCCACCGCGTTTCGAAACATCTAATCGACTCTACCCATAAGGTGAAACAGTTGAGGAATGCACAGAGCAAACAAGTGGAAGTGGGAATGAAAAGATCGAAAAGAAAGGTGACACACCTATTTTTTGCAAAAGTACATATACCACAATGTGCGAAGAGCCCAAAAAATACCTTCTGTTAATACTAGTATGGTACAAAAGGTAGGGGTCTTTTGGAATTGTGTCCTCTTTGTTTGCGAGATAAAACTGGGAGTCATCATTAATAAACTAGAAAAGAGTAAAAAAAATCTATGAGNNNGATGCTCGTCGATATTCTGTTGTTTTGAAACTTAGTCAAGCTCAAATTTCTGCAACATTCATTCATTTTTGCACTACAATCAGCATATGTCTAAATCTATAAATCAAACAATAAAGGCAACAATCCCATAACAATCGCCACAAATCCACTCACATCTCACTTAATCAGTGTCTTCTTTATCGGCAGTGTACGAAACGAACAATTTCAAATGCAAATTGCGTCACACAACAAAACTTAAATGCCGAACGGTGGGAACTCTCGTGATTGAGCATTGCATCGACAACGCTCTTGTCAAATCACGACACTAAATAGAGCAACAAATTCCCGAAATGGCTGCAAAGGAAAATCGGAATACGTGAAAGTGTAGAAAGGTAATAATCCGTGAGAAACTCCGTGTTTGTGTTCTTCATTGCGATCCTTGTTTGCCTTGTTGAGGTTGTACGTCTCTCCCTTCCGGTCTCTTTTGGCTTTTATATACCTTGTGAGGTTAATTCTACTCTCCTGTGGTCCAGGTAGGTCCGCGCTCCAATTTACGTTCGCCATGTATATAACGAAAAGTGATAGCAGTAGTGAGCAATCAATCGTTCGTTGATGAGATAATCGGAATGACAGTCCCAGACCCAATATGCACACGCAGCGGTGAGCAATCAAAATTGCCGAATCGCATCCCAAAATGCCATTAGCGATGTTGATGCTGAATTGGCGCCAGTCGAAACTCGGGGAGAAGGGCAATTTGCTAATTTTCCGTGAAATTTCATGTCCATTTGGATGACTGACGAAAAATAATTGTCGAAACGAGCTTTCTTGTGTTCACCGCTCCCCGCCGGTTTATCTCTTTTTTCATGTCCAGTGCCAAGTGCACAGCCATCTCGGCTTGGTAGACGTATTCCAAGTTTGTCTCCCCGCCAGAATAAGCAAGTGTGTGTACGGAACAGTAGTGACGGTACAATAAATGACAAATTATTCGCATTAGCCCTTTTCATGAATCGGAAATGTGTTCAAAGGAAGCGTTCGCTCACTCATTCTACTTTCGAAAAGTTCGAAAGGTCCTAAGACCATGCAGCAAAAAATCGTATTTTAGAATCAATCGGTTGGCGATAATCGCTGATAATCAATTTTTTTAGAAAAGAGTCGTGGAAAGAATAAAATAAAAACAATGCGTTGTGAATGTTTCTCTGAAAGCTACGTTAATAGTCTGATTCAAAAGTTTATTTAAGGCAAACGATATATGCAGTAAAATGAGGAGATTCACCTCATTTACTCTATATGTAATATCGCTGCTCTTTTCAACGCTTCATGGAGGAAATAGCATAAGAATGCAGCACGATAACCACGCCTGGCTTTATCGAGATTGGTGATCACTAGATGTGTCACGGAAAATCCTGCAAGAAATCCACAGTGAAATCCACATTACGAATCATCCAAGTGCTCAAGTCAAGAGCATTTGCCACTGACATTGTACCATGCCTGAGTGCATAACAAGGTGCGTCTCTTGTTTTGCGATCACACATACGATTTTTGTCACTTTGAAATTTAATTGCTCATCCATTTAAATTTTCTCGCCCATGGAACTAGGAAAATATCTCGCCTGGAAGCAAATGCACCGTCCTTTGCAGTGGAGAGGTGCATTTAAAGTTCTATGTACATCTGAGCTGTCAGCGCTATCCCAAGCCGGTATGCCTATCGACAGCCCTCAGAATCGTTGAAGCAACAACTCAGTCGCCATATTAAAAGAAGTGATCCGGAAAAGGTGCTGGAAATTGTCTTCAGATCGTTGTCTTCAAGGACCCTTATTTGATTTTTCGTATTTCCGTCAGTCTTCAAAACTCACGCAATCGCGGAATTCGGATGGCGCAAGCCACAGTGGCAACTATTGCCGTTTTGTAGGTTGCCCCAACGATACTTCGACAATATCATATTCCCTAATTGATCGATTCAAGAAAATGCTTCAAAGAGTTAACGCATAAACACTCTGCAATTTTATAATAAAAGTTCATGCATTATTGTCTTGCAAGCATGACCGCTTATCGTGGAAGAATGCTTTCCACAGAGAAGAATAGGCGCATAACGGTAGTGCGCCTATCTTTGAGAGNCATGACCGCTTATCGTGGAAGAATGCTTTCCACAGAGAAGAATAGGCGCAGAACGGTAGTGCGTCTATCTTTGAGAGAAAAAGTAGGTTCCCGTCTTGTGCGGTGGAATAAAAATTCAGCAAATGAGGTGTCGATCTCGATAAGCAAACAACATCAGCACAGCATCATTAACAATGCTTTTTGCTGACAAATGATCTAATCACGCGCTTTAAGAAGGGTCCTTCCGCCTTGAATTTAGGCGATTTTTATTTCAATGACTTCCACAAATATGCGGCGAGCGATAATTGACAGAGAGAATGAGGGCACGTTAGATTCTTTAATTATTCGCCAAATCATAATGATTTTCATGTACAGTGCTGCAAATTAGATGCATTTCGCACAAATGTATTACTTTGTGTGTCATACATTTTGCAGTCAGTTGTTCGAAGAACTCACAATAATCCATGCAAAGCACTACAACACCAAACTTTCGGCATGCTACAGCGATTATCGCTATTGCTGTTAGCGAAACAGCCGAACGGCAATTCCATTCAACCACTACGAACAGCACACTGCTTTCGTGGAGACGATAGTAGCAGCGATGGTGAGGACTCCACTTTGGACCTCTGCATAACTTTTCTTCATGTTGGGCATAATGAGACGCAGTTGTAATCGGAAGGCATGTCTCTAGTCGGCACTAAAGATTTCTCCAATTAAACCGTTCATGAGATTTAATAAGTGTTAATATGAAACATTATATCATCGATTTAATGCTCGATGCTGAAATATTTTGCTGAAACAACACTGTGCTCCACTCCCCCGCCCCTCGACAGAGTGCCGAGTGGGTCACATAAAGCTAGAGTAAACTATATAGGCGGTGTTGCCCATTTCTCACCGCTGATGCCATGTTGAGCCTCATAAAAGCGTCCTTCGTCGGATCCCTTGGACTAAGTATAGGCGGAAAGCATATGTCATGGTTCGCCTAGACAGCGGGTGATGTGCCATCCTGAAGTTACCATCGCATGATATNTGTGCCATCTTTAAGTTACCATCGCATGATACATGTGAAATGTCGCTGTGGGGTTGTCTACTGAAGAAAGAACAGCACGCTGATTATCGGCTTCTATGGTTCTAAGGTTCTGAGGAAAGCATAATGTGACTTTTCTTTGCTGCTTATGTTTCTTTTCTAAGGCAACTCATTTAGTTGGCACAACCAAACCTATGCCACTTAGCGCCTTCTTCAAATTACAGCCTGTATGATCTCATGCTGAACATGTTGCGGGTGAAACATCGGCGTTGTCGAGGATTTAGGTCAGTCAATGTCAGTAAAATAAATTTTAGTACTGAAGGCTGAGTTGGTGCAGTGAGTTTCGAAGTGAAACAAGCACATACCATATCCAATACAAAATAAAGAAGTCAGAAGCCGCGCCGATGTTCATGAAGACGCTAGCAAACAGAGATCATTGCCATTGAAAACTGAACGACAGTTATAAGCCAAGCAAGGACGTCGAACGTGACGACAGGCACCATGTTCTGGCCATTGTTGCGGCGGTAATCGGAGCTTTTGGAAAATATTCAATGTCTTGCGATTTGGAAAATGTTCAATGGCAAATTCTCCATCTTGCGATTTTCTTTGATCAGGAAGGGGATCTCACCTAGGCGATCTGATGGGTTCGGTGTAGTCAGTACTTGTTGAGTGATTTGGCATATTGGACCGATGACAGGAGTAGACAGCCGACCGAGAAATATTGTTCAACAGATAATGAAGTGTTCCTCAAGATGTCCTAATCTTGCTCCTCTCCCTGTCATCCTGGTTCTTTTCCACTTTCCTCATTCCTCATTGTTCGCAGCTTTGCGACATTTTCACGCCCACGAGCATGCATGACCCAGAAAAGTCCACAGCAGGTATTAATGCATATTTTTTGCAGTACGTCTGAAGTCTCGCTATTATTTTTCCACTTGTATGCAGAAGTGAAGCCTTTGAATGGTTTCTTCTACAGATGAAAAGATTTGATCCTGGTTGCAAAAACGCTCTCATGATATCGTAGTTGGCACACAACGAGAAGAATCTTTCTCATTCCAGATCCTTCTAGCACAAAACGCATTCTTCATATCGATGATACGGCAGCTTGGTTTTCGATCAAAAATGGACAAAGAAGAATTATCAGTAAGATGGGTGTGCTAATAACTGGCTCATTTGCGCAGAGAAGCCACATAACTGCATAAACCACAATAGCCATAATGTTCAGCATGGCGCGTCTGAACAGAGTGATCCCGAAAGATATGTTCGTAGGAATAGAGATAACAGTACATATAACCTGCCTGAACACGGCGATAACAAAACGGAAGTAACTTTTCCATCTTGGACTCAGCGAGTGTTCTTCCCTCGTCTCGCAGGTTATCTCTCCTAACCAACTATTAAATTGTGTGGCTGAATTCACCAATGTGAATAGTGGATTATCGTGTATATAGAAAGGAGCATAAGAAAGGGTGTAGCTCCTTACAAGCTCTGCTGCACCAGCTATATGCACTACAAAATGCATTAACATTCGAGAGATACAGATCAGTGGAAACTATTCAAGAACTCAAATACTGCTTCAAATTATTCGTCCCCAGCTCAATAGGAGAAGTATTTTATTTGCATTTATTTTATATGGAAGGTGCAGAAAGTCAACAAAATCTGAGGGCTGTGAATTCGAAACATGCTTATTCGAGACGACCGCGCCGTCATAGGCAATAGCTAGCTGGAGAACGCTGAACATCCCTGCAGGAATCACCGCTCCGTCAACATAGGTCGTTTTGCGCATTTTTTCACACCTCCAAACGAATATCAGATGTGCTGAGAAAGCAAAAAATCAATTTTTTTTTTCCTGCAGTTCTTCCATCCGACCTATCAAATTGTCTCCTTTTGGCGTGCATTTTTTCTTTCTGCCATCGATTTAATTAATGTACGAATTTTAATCATTGGCAGCTTATGTAAGAATTTGATCTTCGAACACTGACTCATATATGAGATTGGCTTTTTTATATGGAAAGATTAAGTCGCCTGCGAACTGAACATTTTCTCGCTTATTTCAGTTCAGCTTGGCGCTGCTGACGAGCGAGATTATGAGCACCTGAAACTTGCACATGATTGGTCTCTTTCAGCCATTCTTACCTAATTTTTCCACTTAGCAGATCAGCATGTCCTACTTCCGCTTTGATGATCTCGATCGCTGCACCCGTTTTGTTCGGTTGTTATTTCGTCACAAAAAACTCGTCTGAATGCCATTTGTGTCTTACTCATCTCTTGAAAGATTCATCAGCTCTTCGAAGTGTGCAATTTCCGATTATAGTGAATTTCCGCGCTTCTTCACATCCCAGTTGAGTAGCGAAGGTAGCAGGAAAGCCAGGAAGCAGTTGCACCTGCGTGGCGCATCTAATTTGCAATAACGCGACTCAATCNCTGCGTGGCGTATCTAATTTGCGATAACGCGACTCAATTATACATTTTCACCCGCCAATGCATCAGAATTTGATGCGTTATCCCTCTGCATAATAAGAAGGAACCAGAAAGAATCTATATGGCACTTATTTACCTCTTTTTCCTTCAACAGGGCATATAGATGAAGTTGTATTTTTGGGTTATTCAACGTGTGATGCTAAAATAGACCGTCAGGTTGGAGTGCTGCTATACAACGCTTCCTAGGCGGATGTATTTCCCTTTCTCCTGCCAGAGATCACAAAAGGAATTCAGTTTTCAAATTTCTTCATCCTTACAGTTTGAAGCCATCGACATATTTACTGTCATTCAATAGTCATTTAGCCATTAGAATAATTCGTATCTGAGAATTATTTCCAATTCCACACATATTCCTAATCCTTACGGCTTGCTTCTGAGGCTTCACTTCAGGCATCCATTTCCATATTCCGTTTAAAATTCGTAAAGACTTCCGGTGAAAACTCAAATGGATGCAAGTGATAAAACCTTGTCCACCCTGGAAAATGCCCATCACCACAACTGACAAAGGAGAGCGAACTTTTTAAAATGGAGGCGAGGAGTTGGAGAAGTAGCCAAACGAATGTCATATATATGCGACCTTAAAGGATTTTTGAAGTCAATAGGGGACGAGCTCTCATCTACCCCTTTTCATAACAATCCGCCATCGAAGAAAGACACATCATAGTAACAAAAGAGTAACAAAGGTCTTCTTGTTGATATCGAAGGCTACGAATTCCTGCCCACTCATTCCTATATAACTCAATGCATTGCTGTCTTTCCTTCTTTACATCCTCTCTGTTTGTCCTTTTTATTTGAATAACATATCTTTGTCCATTAGCCAGCTGCAGATAGATTTATATGTCTTCTAGGTGTTTCTTGCACCCTAAGATAAGAAACCTTGAGGACAAAAGAGCTGCTAAAAATGCATTCAAATTTCCAAACAAAAACGTCACTGCTCCAACACAGACTATTTTGTACTAAATAAAGATACTAGCATAACCTTCCCAACCTGCTGCAAACTCTGAAAACTCGGTCGATTCCGATGACGAAAGCTTGGAATATAGAGAATTGTATAAACATATTTGGCACAAACTTCCATCGCATGCGGTTGTGCAAGGATGTGAAATGGTTGCCACTGTATAAGAAATATGCAATGATCGCTAGAGTAGCTTGAGCGCAAATTTCACACACTGATCGCACCGCAATGAGAAAGTTACATGGGCTGAGAAGATTTCTAAACAAATGTATCACTGCCAAAATAAAGGTAGAAAACACTTGAAGTAACAGCAGGTCACATTGCCCATATTCTCCTGATTCCCTTCCTGAAGAGTTCTGTGCGCTTGCATGCGCAGTTGTCTAGATTACCGTAACTTGCAACGGAAGAGCCTGATTGGTCTTCCTTCAACGTAGAATGAAATCGTGAGGTATTGACTGTGATATCCGATAGTGTAGGTGTGAAATTAAATTCAGCGTAAGATCCATCCATTAGCACTGTCCAGGATTCACGCCTTCTTTCTTAAATTTCTTTCGGTCTGAGAGAGGCTGAACCATCGCCCCGTACCTCCGAATGATATGTGTAACTTTCTTGGCACTGTCTACGAAAAAAAATTTTTGGTTCCGGTCAGTGCTTCATTTGAGCCGTCCACGACAGCAGTCGCTTTTCGGATTTGAGACATTTGACAACGACTCGCCTCGACGTTTTCAACAGATATCCATGCAAATGCACTCGTCGAGTTAATTCGAGCGGAAAATCACTTTATTGCGACGGTGATTCTAAAATTCTATTCTTAACAAGGTATTTCATGCACCATTTCTGACAATTTATTTCACCATTAAGACTAACAAGTCTCTTGTCAAGTTTTGCATATGCACTTTGCAACCGGACGGACTCCCCATCTGTGAAGCCGAACTTCTGCTCGATTTGACATTTTGGCGAATACCATCTTCGAAATTCACACTTCATGATAGGCAATCCACTTGGTGAACACAGATGCTGAACGCTCGATGCAAAGAATTCGGCACAATGAGTCACTGCCAAAAGACAAATAGTTCTGATCAACTTTGATATGCCTATGGACCTTAGAGATGTGAAATTGATGTTTTTGCTACCGAGTTGGCTCTGGGCCTAAGGGAAAATAATACCACTATGCCACTGAGTCTATTTCAGATGCACCCGTAGCCATTTAAGGAAATTGTCCAAACTGTGATGCTAGCTATATCGCGAATTCGATATTCTGTAGACATTGCAAACAGAGGGCAAGGAAGCAATAAACTGAATACGCTGGGCTCATTTCCCGGTTAGCCACATTCCCTTGGTTTACTTTCGGCACATTTAGTTCCAGTCGAAAAATTAAATTCCAATCACTGCCTGAGACCGTCCAAGCATTTCAGTCCTGTAAAAAAATGGAGAAGGAGTCAGCGAACATACTGCGTTTGGCGGAATCGATACGCTATTCTTTGCTGCAATCTTTTCCCACTGAGAATTTAATGTGCTATTTTATGGATTTATAAAAGAATTAAGTACGCACAAACAAATAACACATCGTCCCGCTTTCTCGCGAAGTCTTCCACACCATTCGTCTATCGCGTTAAAAATGCTTTTCTGTCGCGATACGTTACATTCTGTCATACTTTTCATCAACATTGCGACATTTCAGAAAACTGAGCTTATCAAAAGATAAGCGATTCATTTCAGTCCCAATTGAGTAACACAGCATCTCACTGTAGCCACTCACATTTGCGAAAACCTCGACAGGTATAGGATGTTTGATGAGGAAGGTAGGGTGAGTGGTGGTACTCATTTCGAAATAGATGCAATTGTGGCAGTTTTGAACAACGTGAACGTCGCTAGTAAGGGCGATTTCGTTAGTCGGTACAAGATGAAGCNGTCGCTAGTAAGGGCGATTTCGTTAGTCGGTACATGATGAAGCTGTTACTGCCACGAGTTGCCTCACTTTGCAAACTGATCAAACTGCACTGCTTGGAGGATGTCTCAACGGGCTCGCTGGTTCATCAGATGTTGAATTGGGAAGGTCAAAGTCACCGAATGGATGATACAGCATACATCAAATATGTAATCGAGCCATTTGGACGCATCGGAGGCCGGTTGGTTAGGTGGTCTCTAAACGATTATAAAGCGAAATTCGAAATTACAAGTGGAATTGGTGTGAAGTAACTCGCAATCTCAAAAGGGGATACTCTCCCTCAGTTCGGACGCTATACAAATATTCGCACTATAGGACCGCTACGCCACCAACCAGAAATGATGCAGTCGGGGAATTGATCGGAAAGCCAAAATTCGAAAATTGAAATCAAAGCAGCATTTGGTGATTTCAACAGAATTTCTAGTTCACTTAGTTTGTTAACGATGTTACAGGACAGTAAATCTACCACAATGAGAAGCGGCTCACTTGAGAACCTCAGGAAAGCACGGTGGAAGCTGGGCTAGGATTGACAGCCCTTGCCCTGCTCAAGTGATCGCTGCGACATACTGCCGACCAAGTCGTGTATTGTGTTCTCCAGGTTCGGAATCGATCTGCGCATGACCACTCTACCTTTAATAATTACAAAATCAACAGGACACTGTGTTCGCTCTGCCCGCTAGCTCATCACGAACTGCGCTCGAATACGACTGTGGTCAGAAATATTTCTCAGATATCAACAAG
The DNA here is from genome assembly GCA_022844705.1 of Toxascaris leonina. Taxonomy (NCBI): domain Eukaryota; kingdom Metazoa; phylum Nematoda; class Chromadorea; order Rhabditida; family Ascarididae; genus Toxascaris; species Toxascaris leonina. The sequence goes on along the minus strand of JAARMF010000751.1, from coordinate 15,463 downwards.
GGTGCAATATCTCTACGATGACCTGACTATTGACAACAAGAAAGGCGTGAGCCAAGGATCTCAGCATGCACTCCGTTCATCGACTCTCTTACTGCTTGGAACTAAATGTCGATAATTTTTGAATATTCTCATAGAATCACTTCCTAACAATCTGTTTGGCTGGAAAGTCTCTATCTTTTTCAAGTAATGAATCCGAGTTATCACTTGTGCTCTCCTTATGATGAGCTGTCTAATTAGCCGAGTGTGGCAGACACTCTGGAGAGCGACCCTCAACGGCAACCAAAGCAGAGTCAACGCGTTAATTACGCCAACTTCCCCCACCTCGATCTCAAGATGCTCCACGTGATCGCCTTTCCTTGATTGCATCCTCAATCCACACCTGTTTCTGATTGTTTCTGAAATACTTCATCTCATGAGCAGCAGTATGCACCGTGTTGCGGCCGTTTATTCGCAGTTGCAGTCATTTCAAGTGGTCTATTGCTGAATTCACTCGCGCAATCATACGTGCCATGAACAAGCAATGCCCTGTCTGTTCTACACTTTGGTTTTCAAGGTTTCCCTTTACTCTGTTCTTCCACAGGAGGTCTTCCGCTCGCGTTCTGTTACAGGGTCAGTCAATACCTCGTTCCCTTGAGGTCATACTGCTTCTATTTCATTCAGCCGGTATTTTATTCAGCTTAATTGACCATCGACTTGCTGTCGTTGCTTGAAAACCTTCACGAAGCGCGACTGTATTGATTGAACAAGATTAAATGAGCAGTTACGTCGAATACCTTCTGTGAAAGACTGAAATTTCCGTCCATTCTTAACGGCCCGAAAGCCTCAGCTGATCGTTTATTTATGGCTAAGACCGAGACTAGTTTTATCCAAATGCCCCAATACTTCTGCAGCTTGGATTGTTCTAACCGGAATTCGGTTGACTGCAGTCGAATGCCTTCGATCGATTGGCTGTAGAAAGAAACTTGGACTACTGATAGGGATAGTGCTGTTAATTTATGCTGCTGAAGTGAATAACACAGTAAATTCATTACAGCACTGATTACTGGAAATGAAGACAGCGACGAACTTCAGCGGTGCACTCACCTGTTTTTCTTTTGTGGCAACGTGTTCAATGCATATGCGGAACTCGTCGCCCATAATGCTAAGCAAAGTGATAACCTCCACACAAAGTGATAATAACTCATCGACATGACAGCAACAAAAGCCAAATGCAGTTCGACGATGTGAACAAGTCTAATAACTGCTCTCATACAAAGTATACTTCGAGACATTTCGAGTTGTCTAATCATCAGAAATTGTGAAGTGAAATGATTTCTAATTTTATTGCTCGAACTGCTCCCTCAACATAAAACCTCATCGCTTTGAATAAATATAGCCATTGAAGGAGCCAGTAAACTGTTAAAAAAACGACACCTATCCGTAAGCAATGAGTTGGGATATCCACAAGTGAAGCGCCAATGCAAAGCGATCAAATTCCTAAACACAGAATCAGTTCGTTAAATAAGCACACGAAAATCATCAAGTAAAAACAATTCAGTGAAGCACTGTACTGGATGCCAACCGCCTAATACTGTACAGGAACTATTATGACGGCTTCCAACAATTGGACTTGGAAAAAATGAACAAAAGAAAAGATCCGATCAGCAACTTCGGAGCACTATATAATAGAGTTAAGTAGGAAACAGCGAAGGAACTGCACAATACAATAAACTAATGAACAGCAGTTGAGAACACATGAACCCGATGCCCTTTTCACGACAGTTCCACAACGAAGGAAAATACGCCAGCGCTAACTCTGATTAATATTTGGGGGCATCAGAAACAACATTCAATCTATCGCGGAATTTCACTGTTTTCCTGAATTTCGGTAACGGCTTCCACTTAAGGCGACCCTTACCACCAGCCCCACTGCGATTGACTGTTGATGCAACACCCGGAATGTGCCGCCGAGCATTAACTGGAAGTGATTCATTTGAATCGGGTGCCATGGTTGCTGCGGGTACCTCGTTATACGTTGACTTATCCAGTTCGGCGCTTGTATCTGTTCGCGTTCGTATCTTTGAATCCGCGCATGTCTTTGACATATCGAATGAAGGTATACGGCGTTTGTGCTGCACTCTACAAAGAAATAAATCTAAGTTTTTTTCCTTCTATGCATGACATTCAAAATCATTTTGTTATATATTTTGTCAATTTATTCGAACAAATTTTGAGGCAGCTAACCGGGAGGCAAGACTTCACTACGATGGATCGCGAGGTTCAAGAGGAAAGATCAAGTCACGATTCTTCAGCAAGAAACATTGCAAACCTCAAAACCCCGTTTGCACAGTGAATATTGTCTGGGCTTCACTTTTAGATACTTAACGCAGCGAACTGATGCCATAACACCGAGTAAGCGCACTTCGTCCACCTCTGGTCGAAGTATGAACTAACTTTCTGCAATCAGACAAAAACCGTTGTATGTACGGCTAAGATGGAAGAAGAGTCTGCGACAAAACTGTACAGAGCTGTGAAACTTTGTTCATGGACCAAATATATGAGGTGAAATCGAAAACGTTCCGAACAGATCCTATACTTTGGCAGATTTACAATGAACGACCATTAACGCTTAGGTCACATGGTCTAGGTCACAATTGACTTCAAAATTTGGAAAAGCTGACGTATGAGAAGATTACACCAATCTCTCATTTATCACCGAAATCGCAGGTGTGCACTTAGCACTCTGCAACACATCAACGAGTTAATGAACGCTGTTCTTTGAAAAACGTCAGCTTAACGCTTGTATATATACGCTATATGTACATGTACGCACCGATAAGCATTCGACCGATGAGCAATCACTAGAAGATGCGTGCAAATATCAACAAAAACTCTTTCGAGAGCACTGTTCACAAAAACAGTTCTAGACATACCATATCATGGCAAAAATTGAATCTACCTGCTCGCATGATTGCGTTTGAAATCGTGCTGTTCTTGCACAGCATTTCCACATGTCGATTGCTGTTCATAAGTGGACATCACATGACTTCCATTACGGATTGGTTGTTTAGCAAGCCCTCCTTCAGCAACTGATACCGTTCTGTCGTTGCGGATGTTTGCGTTACGATTGTTCATTAAGCAGGAACCCGGCGGTACGTCAGCAGTTTGGGACACTTGCACCACATATTTTCTCGGAAGGGCGTGGGGAATGAAACACCGACGGGATAAATTCTTCAGAGTGTTTGAAGCGGTGGCACGTTCATGGGGTACACTGGTTGAAGCAGCTTTGGAAGAAGACTGGGAAAATGGCTGAGAAGACAGTTCAACTGAGCCGGCATATCTGGACTGACGTTCAAGGCTTCCGGAAGCGTGATTCTTTGCTCCTCTCACCCATTCTTTACTTGAGGTTTGTGAATGCCAGCTAACCTCTTGGCCGTGAGCACTGCTGATGGGATGAACCTCTGAAACGGAGAAGGCACTTGCGCCTGTCCAATGCGGGATCGCTCTTGTGTTTTCGCTTGCTTCCACCTTTCTGTCGAAACCGGAATCCGCTACATTCCGCTTTGTATTGGGAAAAGCTACTCGGATTTGACTACACGAATGTGACATATCATTTCTGTTGACCACGGTCAGCTGGCTACCTGTTGAAAAAATGAAATTCTGATCTGTTTTCTCAGCCAACTCCGAAGGGGAGTTGGCCATGTCATTGTTCAAATCCCCATCCAACTTTCTGGTCACGTCAGTAGGTACACTCCGCCTCTGATCCTCCACAGAACCTGAATGAACGCCATTCCCATCGTGAATGAACTGCCGTTCATCCACCGTCGGCCCACTGCCTTTCGCTGTTACTATAGCCATCGTATTGGCAGATGGAATATTTTGCCTCTTCTCATTGTGCATATTCAATACTTCTTCCATCGCTGACGTATCAAACTAAAATCAGATAAAACTGAAACGTCGTTCTCAGCACCCAGTGGTCGCCTAATTGACAGTATCACATCAAATCAATGAGTGACAACGATCAGTGTTAGCACAGAAGGGGAGAGTGACTTGGAGATATTGCAATCGAAGAACGACCGTTGCATGCTCAGAGTTCTTCACATATATGTGCATGTAATCATTGAAAAGATGCACGAGCTGATGCTCGTTAGTAGGCGCTGTCTTTGCCTCCTATCATAACCCCAAGAGTGCTGATTGAATTTAGTCCTGACGATCACCTCTTGTCCGCTTTTCAAGAACCCGCTTACACTGAAGACTGCAATGAAGCGACCACGGCTTCCTTCATAACAAATCTCATTTTACGGTGGGCGGAAGAATTCCTCACAACCCAAATATTTCATTCTCACGCAACTTGAATCTCCTGCATCTCGAAGGAACCACCGCCAATTAAATTTGAACTTCTGCAAAAGATTGCAGTGAAAGACCTATCGATTCGTTAGGTGAAAAATGTCATGGAAGACGCGCGATAAAATCGGAAGTCTCGCGCTCTGCTCCATTCTCCTGCCTCTAAAGCTCATCTTAATGCAATTTTGAAAACGTTTCGCATCACCTACGACAACAAATTGCATCTTTTCAGGACGAATATAGGGGAGGATGATGGAAGAAGTACAACGATCCCTACGATATGGACATAACTCAGGGTAAGGAAGCATAACAGCCAAAAATACCAACTGCAGCATCGTCAATAACTGAACGAGTCGTAGCATTGCCGTCTGTTGCAAAAGAGAAGTTCAGCGACGATAAATTTCCCTACAAATAAACTCACAATACAGAAGCAAAAACCGGATAAATCCCTGAGACAACATTCAGATTCATACTTGATGCGCTACAACGGATAGAATATTACAACAACTTATAGAGAGATTACGAGAACTAAGAATAATAAGTTGAAGAAGAGAAGAAGTTCGTTTAAGCTAACATCATGAACCACATTGTCTGGTGGGAAAATGAAAAAGTCGGTATATAACTAAAAAGTTCACCGTTAGCTAAGCAGGATCAAGTTTTTCGTTAACGCCTTGGCTCTATATTCAAGGTAAGCAGTCAATCTTCTGAGCTTAAATGTGGAGGAACAAATTAGATTTTGATGCCTTTCAGATAGGACTACATCCACGTCTCCTCGTCATTCTGATGTCTCCACATATAATTTGCATATCTTATCTACCGCTTTCACGGCTAAACAAAGGCGCCCCCATTAAAGACCACGAGCAAAGCCTCCGACACTTCTTTCCAACCGCATATTGGAAGAGGCAATAGGGACACTGCAACATGACCTCTCGCATATATAAACCATTTTTAGGAGGATGCCTGCTGATTTGTGCAGTAGGATGCTACCGTACTGAAAATGGGCAACAACGAATCATCCATAGGCGCAATTTCTTTACAACTCATTCAGTAAAGCTTATATAAAATAAGCATTTCGCCTCATCTCAATGAGGATATGGCTAGCGGATAGCACCATTCCAATCGATCCAAGGACTCTAGATACATGTATAATGCTCTCATGCTAAGGAAAAGAAACAGCGTTGGAGTAGCCGTTGGAAAGAAGCAACTTTAAAGCCCACCATCTCAACAATGCCGCAAACATCTTCACGTCCTGATCCACAGCATTCATTCTGCCTTCCGACGCACGCTGGAAATGGTAAGTGAACGGCGAGAAACAAATTTCTCCATGAAGCTCACCAAGCATCAGAACGCTCACATTTATATAAAAAGAAGAAACAATTTCAACAAATGAGAATTACTCCTAATTTAAAATTCAGTTAAGCGTGAATTGAACGGCCCAGTAATGTGTAGACCTGCAGCCAAAATTTGCCACCCTTCAAGCGAAAGTCAGCCAAATGGGTCTCCTCCAACATAGTCCACGTAGCCGTTTTATTTTATGCCCAATCTTCAGCCTGTATACCCCCCCCCCCCCACCCCTCAAGCTCGCACAAGGGATGCTTAGCACAAAACTTTTACTCCAACTATGACTCAAGGTTGGCATCATCAAATAATGAACGGGAAACGGAAACGTTGGGAGTGACTGCGCAAATTTAGTGTTCGGAACGAACTCCGATGCTCACCGTTTTTGTTGATCTGTGGATATATGAAAAAACATCTGAATACTCTTCTCTCAAAAGGGGAAAAAAGTTTACAAAGGATATAAGGAGAGCAGTAGAGGAGCACTTCGCCAGAGAAGCTGCCATGAAACACATTCTCACGACTCCACTCATTTGTCCAACCGCTCGCATAACTCGCCAGCAACTTCATTCAAAAACTATAGATGTGTAATAATGCTGTCAGATTCTACCCGCACCGCTCATCCATACGAATCCTCCAAAAAGCATCACTCTGCTCATTCGAACCTTCGATCTGACCTCTAGCAGAATGAGTGCATTTGGAGGTCTCAAATTCATCTACAAGAAGACGCTTAAAAGTGGACGTTGACGTGGAACANGAACGTGCATCATCTATGCATATTATACTTCCCATCTCGCAGCCTCCTATTCAGTGGTTCGCACACTGCAACTGCAGGACAAATAGGGTGACAACGCTCACTTATGCACATACGCACGACCAAATATACAGCACATTGTGGTGATCGACGCTATATGAGAAAGTGCGTGAGGGAAACAAACCAAAACTGATGTCTGCAGTTCGGTTTAGTGCCCGCTGGATGTTGGCAACCGAGGACTTCAACGAGTTCACCTCTCTGCAAACGTACCTTTCATATTTGTGGAAGCTTGACCAAACTGTTCACCAAATAAACAGCCCGATAATGTTTATGAGGATAGTGCTAACGAAGGTACGGTTTAAAAAGGCATCGATTCTGAGGTGAGACTGAGGAATTGAGAGGATCACGGATTTTTAGTTAACGACAAATGGCTGTGAAAATTTCAAGTGGATTGCACAGAAGATAAAACACTTCACATAAGAAACCATCTTTCATTCAACAATCAAGAGAGGGCAAGTTGAGGGCACTTCTCTGATCTTTGCTACTAACAGCACATCGCTTACCACTGAGGCCAACAAGAAGCGAACAAAACATCCCTTTTTAAATTCGATCTCGCTCTATTAACTACTTCTAAATAAATATTGTGAAGCAGTTCCCTCTAAGCAAAAAACTCAACGATATGCTTATACAACGAATTCGCCCCACTGCATTCATTGACCACGAAATATTAATTGTTTTCGAGCAAGCAAATCAAACTTCACAAAACATTCTTTTAAGCGCCGCCCTCCATAAACGATCACCTGCCTCATTGTATTTGTATCCTGCCACCAAGCAAAGCTATTGCAATACCTGTAAGACAAAAATTTTCGCCTATGCTGTCTTCCCTGAACCACTGTGGTATTCGGTAAGATTCATACCTCTGCTCTTCACGGAATGGCTAATCATTAGGGGTTATTAAAAAGAAACGGATGAAAAGTGAGAAACCGTTGGAGACACAAAGAAAGTGAAAACTATATCATACTTGCGTAATTCGTTTGTATTCTGCGCTGATTCGGATTGATCTCCGAGGTGGTTGTTTGACGCATTCATCTGAAAAACCATTTGAAAAGTTTTGCAGCAAAGCCTGGAACGAAGGAGGCAAGGAGAAATATGCTGAAAACTTCTTAAGAACACCGGCCGGTTGCGACATCGATCATCTCAATCGACAGGTCCTATACAAAAACCAGATCACTTCATTGAAAGCCTAGATCCTCCCAACCCTGCATCGATTAACAACACAGTTATCCAGTAATAAAGAGATGCAAAAAATGACAAACAGTGAATACCTTCTCCCGTAGAAGTTCAGTCGAAATGGCGAAGTGCATCTGTTGAAACGCCATAACGCTTCGTGCTTTTTTCCATACATCTTGCAGCAACATTTCTGGTGGCTCAAAACCAAACAAGTTATCAAAAAGTATCTGCACAAAGGGAAAGTATTGCAAATGAAGAATTCAGAAGATGCCATGAATCTGGAAGGACGGAAACATTGACGGCTTTCTGCACCAATGGGCACTCTTTTTACTGTCAGCACAGCACACCGGCAGATGTGAAGAAACCATTGACATGCTCCGAATAGCAACGATTTCTTATCACGGTTCCTTTACTCAGCTGCCTATTTTCAACTTCACTTAGTCCTAGACTGGATACATCACAAGGAGTCGATAAGCTGTCTGCTATCACAATCATAATTATACTATGCGAGCGTACTTTCCTCTTAACTTTTTGTTTTCTCTGAGCGATTAATTGTAGCTGGCGATGAACAACAGTTGCGTGGAGTCAATTTAATTAGGCATGAATGCCTCGCTTTTGAGCTCATTCCTTCGATGCAATGTCATTTTCCAAGCGAACCGTATTCGAGTTGCATTTTAAGTCTTCTAATGCAATAACAGCCATAGGATGCAGAACGTGATGGAAATTTCAGCTGAAATTTTATTAAATATGCTAGTGGTGAACTTTACGCACACCTAAGCTTCCGAAAGGGGAAGGGATGCGGAGGAGAAGGTGAAAGGAGTGGAATCCTCCATTTTTGGCCGCACAGCCAAACTTCAATTTTGATTATCGTGTTACTTCATACGTCTTCTTCGGAAGAGCTGACGAATAACTTATATCGAAAGACGACCTATTTGCTAGAGAGGATGAATTTCGAACTAAATGAATCTATAAAAAAATCGAAAGGCGCCGAAGCATCAATACATTCGCCACGCCAAAGCAACGACTGAGCCCCTATCTTTCTCTCAGAAACACTCAACTATTGCCACGTCCACACGCGATACACTACAAGTTTCGACTCTCAGAGGAAGTAGCAAATGGGAAAGGAATATGGGAAATGGCGGATGACTGGATGGCATGGTGATGGTAAGACCAGGAAAGGAGCACACAGAAGCTCCCTCAAAGGAAGCAACGACGAAACTCTTTTGGATCAGTTTAGAGTGAACATGCTTAATAATTATTTCTCAGTTCAAAAAGCGATAGAATCACAAGAAGCAGTAAAGAGCGGAAAATATTTCTGAAAAATAGCTCACCATGAAAAGTCGTTTCATCTGTGAGCTCATTGTTCCGTCGATCGCCTGTGTACGCAATGGACTGTGTCGACACACGAAACACAACTGCGCTGAATATGCACCCATTAAACCCATCACAACCTTCACATCACTTACACAACGAGTGTGGCCTCATTAAAACAACATATATTTACTCAGCTCAGAGCGTGATACTGACACGCATTTTCCCCTCAACGACTGCAATGGCAACTTTATGAAAGGAACGATCGAGAAAAATCTAGCCAGTTTCGCAAAGAATTCATATCTGAGGCAGCGTTCAATCGTTGGTTAATCCTCACAAATTGAAGATATAAGGATGAATCGTGAATGATGATTTCTATACCAGCAGTTGACGAACTGTACAACGTTAGAGTCGCTACGACAGCCTTCTAATAAGAGTGCCAAATAATTTGATTCGTTAGCCAAAGACTCGCCGATAATCACGCCAACTTTTTGAAAATCGCAAATCCATCAAAGACTGAACAACTCCTTCGAGATAAAATACCGATCGCACCATCTTTGCCAATGACCGCCATTTCCAGACGACGATCGACGCTTCAGACTATTCCCTTCCACGCCAAGTATATTCTCGAAAACGCAAACACGGTCCCGATCAGTTAGTACAGCACTCAACTCAACACTAGCCACCGAAACGCTCGCAACTTTGAACCAGTCTTTTTCAATGCGATGTTCATCTAGCAGAGGAGACTTCTTATAAGGAAAACATGGAGAATTGCTGGGGGGGGGGGGGGGGGGGGGGGGGGGG
>JAARMF010000750.1:35156-57882 GCA_022844705.1 Toxascaris leonina | reverse complement strand
ATATATATATATATATATATATATATATGTATATTCTTGACATTGTTGTTTCTCAGGCGCATTATAATAACAATATCTATTAGGATTGGGAAGCGCCGAATCAGATAGAAATGATTAACAACCCTCAAGTTTGGGCAACGAAACATTTCTTTGATATTTCGGTGGATTTAGTTCTTGAATGGATACTCATAATGAACAACTTACCGAATCACAGCGGAATGAATCATCGGAATCATCACCACCAATACCAAGTGCTGATAGATGAGTTTGTTGAAGAAGTTCTTCAGAGAGTCCTTGTCTCATTCCAGCTTTCACTGTAAATTATTCCTAACCGATTAAAAATGAACCATCTATATTTTATAAGGAAACAAACGCGCTTTTTTTGCTTTTTTTCAGTGCTTCATTACAAAAAAGGCGAATCGATGGTAAAAGAATCGTTGTATGAAAAAAAGAAATATAAAATGATGTTAGCCTATTAGTTTAGCCCAATAATAAGTATATTCTTCGTATAAGATAGCTATTAAAACTTCTCTCGGAGAAATGCGAAGAAAAGACTAGCGAAGTTAGTTTAGACTCTTCTTCAAACTCTACTACTCCAGACATATGTTCATATAAAAAATCAATGCTCAGTTAGCTAATAGAAGAAGCTAGAGCTTAAGCTACCAGAACGTTATTGAGTACTTTTATGTTTGTGAAGTAACTCGAGTAGCCATTTAAAGGAAATGAAAATCCATGCTATTCATTTAAAAGACGAGAATCGGTCGGCGATATGCATCGAACGATCTAGCGATCATAATTTCTTTCCGATATTCAGGAAATTCTTCGATCTGATACTCGAGAAATTATAGATATACTTATTCTTAGCATAAAGAATTCTTTTAGCGGAACTTTTTTTGGATTCTATTCCACTGCCGAATAGATTCCCTCAAGAGTAGTCTGGAAAAAAGGATTGAAAGGAACCGCTAATGAGACCGGAAAATCGATTTCGCGACCGATTCTTATCTTCCAAGGAAGCAATCAGAGTAAATCGCCGAACTAGCTAGTAAGGAATCTGGAAGATAGAATATTCAACCTGAACTCATCTATGGCCTAAATCAAACAATTTCGTTTCCTTATTGCAACATAAATGCATCGAATTACCGAATTCAGCGAATCGCCTTCGTGGTCTCAACTTACGTTGACGTTGCTTTTCTTGCCTGCAATACAATGTCGATTATCGCTTTCTTCAAGAGGAACGGAAATTTTTGGCAAGTAGGTAGACAGGTAAGTGGATTATATTCGACACAAAAAATGGGGACCTTTCGATGAATCTAATATCAGCATCAAATATTTGATCGCTAGACACCTTTATGGACTTCGCGAGATTGATACTCCCTACCGAAACGTTCGACACTTTTCGGCTTGGCCATCAACAACTTTCGAAAGAATCGACGAGGTTAATAAAGTCGACTTACGATCAAATATTTGAGTCGATTTTATTAGCAGAAAAAAATAGAGATTCCTCGAGAGTTTATTGTAAATTTCGATTATTTGAGTGGCTAGAAATTGCACATTTTTTACTACCGTAAATGAGCACTACTTAAGAGAACTGTATGATTGCAATTCGAGCTGGAGCTTTATTAGAACGTTGGAGCTTTTTTGGAGCATTTTTTTTAGGAATTTTGCTCCCGGAACATGAATATTCGTTGACGTTTTGAGGTCGCCATTCTCATTTTTGACTTTTTTTTCAATTATTAATCGCACTTTAGTTATTGCCAAGAAAGAAAAAACAGTAATGCCTAGAAATTTAGTTTAGCTAAATACTTTGTCCATATAACAATGTGCGTCTTCATACTATTTTTTTAGCCTTTCTATGGAAATCAGCTTATATCACTTGATCACTTGATTGACCGGACTATCGAGCGTCGATGACGCTGCCGGTCACAATGCGCTTCCATTAGGGTACTGAGACCCGTGGTTTTGCATTGTTGTAGCCAATAAGTGACGCCACCCCGTTGGCCAGGCGAGCAGGCCTATCAGCTTATATAGTATCACTTATTTCATTCCATACTATCTATTAGGTTTGGAGAATTGTTTGTTAAGTTTAGTCTTTTTTTTTTAAACACGCTAGTATTCCAATTGTCATGTGCTATAAATACCAAGGTTACTTTCTTCATCATCTATCATTATATGGACTCTAGAGTGTACTTTTAAACAACTAATATACGATAGTATTGACTCATTGCTAACTAAGAGTGATAACACTAAAACATACCTATATCATCAAGTATTACATATCCATTTAACGATGAATTTTATCGAATTGCATAGTGCTATCGTCGTATATCTCATTATCACTATTAGTATCACTATTTATCATTAATCACTTTAAACTAATAAAACCTAATATGATAGAATTGTTTTCGAATAAACGCTGCAACATTCAGAGTCACTAGTGGTCACTATATTGGTCACTAATGCTGGGAGTAGAGAGTTGATCTCATCAGGAATGAATTGTGAACACCATTTGTCAGCTCAAAAATGACTACTCGCATTCCACATTTCGTTGAATTTCTGTTAAAAACGGAATCAAATTATAACCCCTCACATGACCTCTAGCTTGCCTCCCCCAATCCCTCCACCCACCCGCCCAACTTCCTTCCTAGGAAACAAAAACGGCGAAAAATATGCAATAAGTCACATTTCTATGAACTCTTTTTGTCGATCGAGTGGCATCATCGCAAAGAGCCGCAACGCATCACGTTCGGTTTCACGTTTCTTACGCTCGTAGATACATCTCATTCGTTCGATTACACTTGACGAACATTCTCGAATTAGATGCTGAAGTTGTTGCTCGGAATCTGTTGGCATAGTGAAGCTTGTCTCGGCCTTCACCTTTGCAACAGACGATACTGCTTGATCGTTTATGGAATCATCTTGAGTGGGCCTGAATTCGAGAATATAAACGTTAAACAAAATGCAAAGCAATATGCTTATTATGAGTTTAGCTTCATAAATATTGGAGAAGAAATTGAACACACAAACCCGTGATATCGGCACCTCTACTTTTCTACGCCCCTCCCCCCTCCTCACTCCGACGAATCTCCAACCGAGTGGAGCCCACCTACAAATTCGGAGAATCCCAGTCAAGGAAGGAGCTAAAATCAGATGGTTAGTAGGCGCATGAAGGATTGAAAACACTGATCCTTTTTGAGTCGAGGTTATGTAGGAGTGTCAATCTTTTCGATTTTTTTTTCGAGCAATTTTCGAGCAAAAAAGGCCTGACATAAGTGATCACTGCAAATTTCGCTCTGTTAGTTGAAAGGATTTATGCATATCTGAAAACTGCTATTCACAACTTCCGTTAATCGTCGCATTTCTGTTTGAGTTGACCGAGAAACATTCTTGATTGTCTAGTTGAGTCGATTAAAAACATAATTTTTTTTTATTTTTTGCAGCTCAACAAATAAACCAATCGTGGCATTTCATTACTAGATGAAATAGCGATAATAAACACACCTGAAAGGTAAGAGTACGAGTGGAGCTTACACACCGTGCACGCGATTTCCGCTTTAGAGTATTTCAACTAAACAAGCTTGCAAAATAGTTAGTCCATCTAAGTGATGAATATTTAAAGCATTATGCAAATAGCCAAAAATCGCTGTCTAGTCGGATTCGAGCTTAAGTGTTCTCCAAATTCCTATATAGTTGGGAACTCCACTGAACGTTTTGCTGAAAAAGGCACTTGAGTAAAGCAAAGTCACTTTTAGAATCAGAACACTTCCCGGAAAAACTTACTGATGATCATGTGGTCGTCCACCATCAGTTGTTTTACCGATAAACACTCCATCCGCTGCTATTAGTGTGAATTTATGATCGCATCGAATAGTTGGCTCCCAAAATGCACTACATAAATAGTATCGCTTAATGCCACCTTTACGTTTTCGCTCTCGTTCGAACACCTTACGATAGTTGTTTTCGATTATGAAACGTTCGGTGGCTTCCTCGTTTGCGAATTCAATCGAATGATTATAGCTGCAATAGAAATATGAGACATTATAATTTGCTCAATCCTCCGATCGGTATCATCTATTTCGATAGGCTCCTACAAGTAATTATTTTTCGTTGGTGTCACTTTTTTTACTTCCGGTTTCCGTTGCCGACTTATTTGTTTCCTGTTTCCGTTGCTCTTAAATTCATACGTGAACAGGAGTATAAGACGTTTCCGTATGATACACGTGAATGTAACCAATCAAAGCAGCGATCGAAATCCAATCGGTATGGATAGGTGCTACTGAGTAGAAACAAAACTTCGATATGTTGTGAAAAAAAAAGGTTTTTTTCTTTTCGCAGGCCACCGTAGACTCTCAGTTCCATTTCATGCACATATAGTATCACCGATCGACGATCCTATCACCGATCGACCATATCACTGATCGGTCGAATGGCCCATTTAAATGATTTGCTCTTAGCTAACGGTGCTTAGATGCTCTCAGTGTAGATGCTAACAGCGATGTTCTTAAATCGTCTATCGCTAGTCAATCTTTACATATAAAATACCTAGAATGCAAAAGAGCCTCTATTTCCGTTTAAATTAAACAGTTTCAAAAATGGAACTGCGGGTGGCAAACTTTAAATCTTCTCTTTTCAGCATTCGCCTTACTTCCCCTTCTCCTTTCCCCTCCCTACCCCAAATTGTTTGCTTTCGGCCTTCTTCCCATTCGTTCTTTAGCAGGCTAATGTGTACCGATACTCATCTAGTCACCTGAGACTAGAACCGTCGAGGGGGTGGGATTCTTTGATTCTGGTTGAAATTGAGAAATTTATATTCTCCTATTCGACACTCAAAGTACTAACCATTTTTCGTCAGCAAGATGTGTAGCCATTATCGTTCTTGTCTCGAGAGCCTGAAAACTAGAATATGATGGCGTAAAACTCAGCAAAATAAATAATCCACGATGGAAACGATTAAAAGTATTACCATGGGATATGTGAAACCACGGGATGTAAAAGTATTAACAGAACTGAAATTAAAGCTATATATATACATTATACACACTATATATATATATATATATATATATATATAGTGTGTATGTATATATATTGTATATGCAATATTTACATATGTAATTGAAGGAAGATGTGAGGAAAAACGAACGACAGCAGATAAGACTGAGCAATTATGTGAGTATAAGGAAATATTTGGTCGGTTTAGTGATCCGATTGGTTTGATTCGATCGATATAAATGACAAAATAGACACCTTTAGAAATGCATATAGTCTTTTTTTAATTTATGAAATTTCTGCAGAAATTAATGAAAATAAAATTGATCTGAGAGGATTTGAACGACTGAAATCCATATAATACGGCCCCGTTGGTTCTTTATATGGAAAGTATAAGATAGAAATACATAAGCAAATGCACTTACAAGGGGAGATGATAAGATTTCTTGCAAGCACAAATTTATAATTACGCATAGAAATAACGGAAGTGCTTAGAATTAGAGTGATCGTAAGAGTGTGATCGTCCCCATCGTTTAGTACGACAATAGTAGGATATTGCCTCTTCTAGAGGGAACTGCCAAGATTATATAGCTAGTTTTGAAGGGAACAAATGACTAATAACGTATCTAGCAATGGAAAGCTCACTACTGATCAAAACGGTATGAAGGAACGAGAATGAGTAATAAAAGTTTGCAAATTGGAACGTTTGTATGGAACGATGTGCCCTTGATAAATAAATGAATAAATAAATAATGAGATAAATAAATAAATAAATAAATAAATAACTAAATAATCAAACAAATAAACAAACAAGTGAATAAATAAACAAATAAATAAATAAATACGGTACATTGGCATCACTTAGATCATAAGATTGTGGAGCGGAAATATTTTCGAAAATCTCAAAAATTTTCGGTGATATTTTGCTCAGACCACCTCTATTGCTCATATTCTCTTATTGTTGCCCTAGAATGGATAATACAAGAAGCGTACGTCGATCTTCGAGTGGAATAATTTTAAGCGATGCGAAACGATTGTCGAAACGTTGATATCATTGTGATGTGGTGAAGAATATAGATAAAATATGCTTTGAAAAAAAAAGCCACTGAAGAATATGAGAAAATTGACGTCAAGAAATACAACATAAATACTCGAAGATGGAAGTTGACGAATGATAAAGCCACAGGAATAAACGATTGGAGGAATTCCGTTCTGGTCCGATCATCAACTAAAAGATCGGCATTCTAACCGGATTTCGAGAGTGATCATTTCAGAGAGTGAGCGTTTCGCGGCGATCAATCGCTCTTAATGAGTATACAAGCCGAAAAGCTTAAGAAGCTTATTCATATCAATATTGCAAAGGGATGGCGTGAAGGCATACGTATCAGTATAATCCGTGAAAATAATACCACTCGATCGGGAGTATTGGCCGCAACAATTTCCCCGTTGTTACCCTTAGGCATTTCTTCGTTGACCGTAATTATCGTAAGCGTAAGAATAACGCACAACTGAGGTCACAGATAATGCGGTTGTGTATTGATGTTAGGGTTTGTGTTGTTCTCTAACGTTTCGTATCACATGAAAGTAGCCGCTATGCCTGCCCTTCGACAGCAATAGAATATAGAAAACGAATAGATATTGTCGCGATTGGATCGACTAATTTTTCCACGTCGAATACAAGTATAAAGGGAAAATAGAGCATATGTGCGAATGGAAAAACCATAAAGAAAAGAATTTCAAAAAGATAATTTCATAGTTTTCTGGGCACAACTTCCGGATCAGGAAAAAACACTACCGATCAATCGATATCCATTTATTGATTATATTCACATAGGTGATTTCATAAAATATTTTCAACAGCACTTCATTTATGGATGTTTTTGTCAAAATTCAGAAAAAATTCGCATAAAATGTGGATTTTTTATTTTTTTTTATTTCTTTGATCGAAGAGATTTTTCACTCCTATCTGAAGAGATTTTTCAGCAAAGCTTTTAGATTCCCCCCGAAAAACGATGATCCTCTAGTTCCATGAATAAGAATGAAGTGAATTTCATTGAGATATATGATAATTGGAATTGCTGCAAATATTCGTTATTTACTTCGTTAGATGGGAAAGGAAGTTTGTCTGTAATTAATTGAACAATTGTGAGAAAATTGTGCATTTATATAAGTTGGAAAAGGTTGGAGAAGTTGGAAAAGGTTGGAAAAGTTGGAAAAGCTTGAAAAAGTTGTTCGACAAGTTGAGCAATTTNAAGAATTTACGACATTGCACGACAAATCCCCACTTGTAGCAACATACCTCCCCCCCCCCCCCCTCCCTCCCTCCCCCTCCCCTTTCCTTGATATTCTGTGACTTGAGATGACTTTCAGATAGCTTAGCGAAATAGTTGACAGTCGTCTAGAGAAGTTGAATGAGCTTAAATAAAACTCGAAACAAAATCGAAGAAGTGGAATTGCTTTTCAATGTTAGAAGATCACAATCCAACATTGACGTATCGTCATTTGGATATTTGGATTCCCCCAACTTTAGTGGTCTGTCTACCTGACCGGAAACAGCGGAGTTCCTTGGAGTTATTTCCGGATAGCCGCAACTCTTTCCGGATGATTCAAACTGCCACCGATGACTCACA
Source organism: Toxascaris leonina (assembly GCA_022844705.1). Classification (NCBI taxonomy): domain Eukaryota; kingdom Metazoa; phylum Nematoda; class Chromadorea; order Rhabditida; family Ascarididae; genus Toxascaris; species Toxascaris leonina. The sequence continues at coordinate 50,266 of JAARMF010000750.1, read as the reverse complement.
CATCAGAAATCCAGTAAAAGCTATGCGGAATTGAAGGATGCTCGGAAGATGCACTGAGATGATTTTGTATGAGAAGCTATGACCTAAAAATTAGTAGGGTGGTCACTGTCGTTTTGTTTTCTTCTCGCCAAAGACAGATGTATTTGATCGCCAGCGTATACGGATCGGAAGAGGTCTCAGCGAGATTTATAGAGCAATATCCTTTGAGATTGAAGAGAGTGTACTGAAGTAGTATCCTGAGCACCTCTAATGTTCCTCGTATCATCATGCGATCTGTTCGATGACCGTATAGCTTTTGTGCGCATTTTAAGATTCACTTCACTTCCGCTTCACAAAGCAATTCTTTAATCGTTTATTTCAGTTGGATGATGCGATGATCGTTCGAAGCACCGGAAGTGCAAGTTGGAACCTGGGCGAGACATTTTCACGGCTTTCGAATATTTTTGGTTCCGGCGACGAAATATCACATGCGCAGAAAATGGTCAATTGTTGGGGCGGTATCATCAAAGAAATGGCGTTGAATTTAGACGTTAAGTGTTGTGAGCATGAACGAGGACGAGAGAAAAGTGGCTGCATTTTCCATTGCAGTGATTTGCCGACACTGAGCAATTCTTTTTTCCGGTTCTGCGCATCATAATCTGTGTTCTATAATGTTGGGTGGTTTAGGAAATTGGCTTTTCGTGTATCGGTTGGCACAGTTGCGATAAAGTGCCATTCGCTTGTGGACTGGTTGTTCGCCCCTTTGTTTGACCTCATTCGTGGTTAAGCTTTATTGCCTTAGGCAATAAGGTTCGAGCGTTTAAATCGTTCAAACATTTATACTTCATTGTTTCGATTCTCATCACGGATGTATATGCATCATATCCGGTTCAACAAAATTTGCTTAAGTGAATAAAGTAAACCTCTCTTGCAGGTGGTCACTCTATAGGTGGTCACTCATTTTGTAGTGGTTCTTCAGGATGGTCAAGCGGCAGATATGGTCAAGATGCAGTGCAGATGAGAGGTAGTTTTTCGTTTTCTCTTGCGTTTTTTTTCTTGCAGGGATGTATGAGCTTGATATCATTCGTCATCTTCTCTCATATGATCCATCTCCTCCTCGCATCTCTAGAGGCCTTTTTTTTTACATCTGAACCATTCCTTGTTTTTCTTTTCTTTTTTTTTTTTTAAATTTTGTTTCAAAATCTTTTCTTCTTGGAGCCCACTCCACCTCGGCAACTTAGCCCAACCTGAACCGTACCTGTCATCTGTTCATGATCGCCTCTTTTTATTGTACTTGATGAAAATAGAGGGGGAGAAGGGGAAAGTGAGATTGTATCCCCATTTCTGCGTCTTTATTTTAGTCGGGAATTTGTTTTGCTCAATTCTGTGTCGCTATTGCGTTTATTGGCTATTGAGCAAGCGCCGGAAAAACACATCTTCACGACTTTATTCATAGTAGTTGAGGAGTGAATCGAGTTCGGGTCGTTCTTTTCGGCGATCTTCATCTTTATCTGAGGTATTCGTCGCGCATTCTACCTGAGGTAACATATGTCTACTTGAATAGATCCGTTGTTTCGAAAAGATAGGTTGCAAAGTGATACTATCTTGAAAGTGCCGTAAGTGACTAGTGCTGTTTCCAAAAAAAAAATTGAATTCTTTTTCAGAACGGCCGTAAAAGAGCTCATCGAAGAGTATCAGCAAGGTATTATAAGATCGTTGGATGCGTTAAGTGCACAAGTGAAAGAAAAAGTCGGCATAAAAATTTCGAAATCGACGTTTCATCGGATATTAACACAGGTGCGCATCATATAGCGTGATTGATATCCTCAAATTTGTGGTCGCTACTTTCAGGTCTTCTAGACTCTATGAGGAGAGAGGTTTATAATCATTAGAAAGGTTTTTGTTTTGTTGATATTTTCTCTCATTTCGATGAGATCGGTCTAAACAGATGGAGGAGGAACGATAGAGGGTGAGATTGTACTACCAAATACTAGAAACTTATAATCTTGGTGCAAGATATTTGAGCGTACTGCATGAAGTAATCTTGATAAGAGTAGCGAAATATAGAAGTAAATAGCATGAGTATTAGTTGTGACTAGTATGCTAATGCAGTACGACTCTGATGTCATCTGCTACCTGTCGTTTACCTGGCTGGCGGTTATGGCTTATGGCGGTATTATTATCTGCTGTAGAGTCTCAAGTTGAAGCTGAGAATGTGTCCGTTTTGGATGGAGGAGGGCTTCTTAGTTGTAGTTGGTGTTTCTTCGAAGCTGCGAGATACTGAATGAAAATTGAGTTGATATAATTCAGTGGGAATGAATTTTTGGTTCGTTGATGTGGCATAAATCACCTCTTAGAAACGAACCGATTTTTGGAGCAAATTGAAATGTGGATGATTCGACGAAAATGCAAATATAGGTTGATCAAGGGAGGGGGGGGGGGAGGGTATTGTACCACTGCGAGGAGATATAAGAGCTTCCGGAAGCAGATTGAGAGGCTTTTATTGTTCTTTTACCACATAGGTACTCTCTATTTTTTGTGATATGAATAGTTACGTCGAGGCATAGATAGTTGTTCTTAAATTGTAACGTGCAAGATATTATTTCCGTAGTTTGGTTGTCGTAGAAGTCTGTCGTTTTTTTTTCTTCTTTGCTGCCACAAGAGAAGTTTTCTTATAGGTGGATGACGATGACAGAGATCACACTGCAAGATGTTCAAAGAAGAATAATGAGTGAGTTTATAAAGCTGAATTACTATGGAAGAGTAATGCTTGAAGGGGTCACCACGGTGAAACGAGTCGAGTTTATTGGGTATTATAAGCTTTGTTACCGGGCATAAATGGCTCTTCATGTGTTGTTTATGCGTTGTTCAATTCCTACGTTTTACCTCGGGCAATATTTTTTATGGGATAGACTTTGTGCATCTTCCGACTATTGGACCGATCCAGGACTACGAACTATTGTCCATGAGACAATAAGGAGCCGATTTACTTTCCATCCTCTTATCTTTCAGTTCCTTTTTTTTGCCAAAGGAATTCTACTATTTATAAGTGAATGGAATCTGCGTTGTTTATGCATCTTCTATATTGGTGGTGCTTATTTAGGCGAACTGATAGGCCAAGAAATGAGACGATAGGAAGACCCTGAGTTTGTCAAATCACTGATCAGGCTCATACGAAACGAGGTGTCGGAAGTATATATGCCGGAAACTTTGCTTTGTAAAAATGTGAGCTAACGACTTTGCTGGAGAAGCGGATGTATTTACCCGGCTCAAAATGTTGAGATTACCTATCAAATATCAGATTGCATGAGGGGGAAGAGAGGCGAGGAGAGAGGATGAGGAGTTGACTGAAATAGAAGTGAAGAAAATATTTTGCAGATAAGTATGATTGATTCTTGGCGATTTCGTCGATAAGACTGAAGCGCAATTTCATCCTCTCCACTAAATTATTCGGGAAATATTATTTTGACTTGCCAATCTCTACTCCATCGAAAATTCTTACGAAGTAGAGGCATTTGGCTACCCAACTAAAGACGTTCTATATTTTTTATTGACAATTTAATAGCTGTTATTTATGAACGATACTTTGAATATCCATTGATTGCGTTAAACAGTTATAATTTCATCGATTTCGTTGTTCCCTCTATCGATGCGGCTTGAAATTTTTCCATTTTTCGAAGTCGTAATTTCGCCATAACCAAGCAACATTTTCATATCGAGATATCTATCTGTATTCACTGATATATGGACGGCAGCAAAGAAATATGACAGGGAAAATATATGCACTGCAAATACTCTTGCGCTGGGAAGCTGATTTCGTTAGGTTCACATGAAGTAGAAAGCGTTCCCTATTTATTTATTTATTTATTTGTTTGTTGATTTGTTCGTCTACTCATTTATTTATTTATTTATTTATTTATTTATTTATTTATTTACTTATTTATTTATTTATTTATTTACTTATTTATTTTTGTGCCACTGGGATGTATACGGAGGTTTTTTTTGCTGTGAATCCTGATTTTTGCTGATATAAACTAGCGATATTTCAGGATAGTACTTCAAAAGCTCTATGATCAATACAAACGTGGATGCTCATGGAGGGAGATAACTATTGGAGCACAACAATCCGCTTCGCCTCTCTCCGGCTCAACACCTCTTGAAAACTTGAAGAAGGTAAGTGATATGTGATCTAATAGCTAATGATATGAGTTTATTCACTTGAAATTGCGGATTTTTATGGGTGTCATTCCTTGTTAGTCAAATGCGAATGTCATCGTTTAGTTGTTCATTGGCTATTAGATTTCGTTTGCTCTGAGTCTTGAAGAGAAAATAAGAGTATTTCATTGTTGAGCTCTTCTTCGATTTTTGTATCATTTATGAGATAGTTCGATATGTTTTTTCAGTGATTTCGCATTCAATTCACAAAAATGCTCTCATAGCTGAAGATCTCAAATCTCCGCCCCACTATCGGTGAATTTTGCTTTAAAAGATCCAGTTAGCGTATTGAAGGTGATAATTAATTTCATTGCAATGATGCGGTGATCGAGCAGGTGTGGAAAAATATGGTTATATTAAACAATTTCGCATCGTCAGGATATGAAATGTTGAAGAAAGATTGCTTGCTGACATGTTAATAGGCGCCCAGCTCTGAGATCTTGCATTTGCCGTCAAACTTGTTAGGAAATAATCATCGAGAATTAGTTGTTTTTTATTCTAGTGCAGAATTCTTGGAGGTGCTGGCGACTGTCGTATGTATTTGTGCCCTCTTGAAGCGCTTCCTTCATAGATTTTTGCATTGAGCTATTTGGGGCGCTTTTTTTTCTGTTAGCTCAAATTACGCTGATAGACAAAACTTATCGGTTTGCTAAAATGCGCCATCCTTATATGGAAGAAATTTTCAGAATGTGAGCGGTGCTTTTGTTTGTTTTCTTTTTCCGTAAATAAGAATTTTCTTCGATCGAAATAGCGTTTAATATTCAACCTCGTCCATTCTTTGTCCCCTTTGACGTTCACTTCATTTTGTCTTACCCATTCCATTTTCTTGCTTTCTCTCAATCATTCTCATTCTCTGTGTTCATGCGTCAATTGAGGTTATAAACTTTCCGTATCAGACAATCGCCTTCAAAATCAAATAAAGCATTGTTATAGGAAGAGGAAGAGAACGATGAGGAACGGATGAACATGCAACTTGCGACAGAGACAAGTGAAGGGTAAGTAAGCTATTGCTATTAAGGGTAAGTAAGCTATCATTTAATCATGTAGACAGAATCAGCTGATAATTTCAAGTTGCGATTTGTGTGTTTTTGGAGTTTCCCGTCAAATAGATCTTTAGATAGAGGCAAAAATAGTGACGTAAATAATATGCGTGAAGGAGTGTGATGCGAAATAATGCGTCTTAGTATTGATGCAATTTATGAGGGACCAATGATGAGAGGTTGTTTGGTTGAGGTTGAGGGCTTTTTTGTGATAAATGTTAAACTCGAAATCAATTGTCTTCTTTAAAACTGGCTGATTTTTTTTTTCTGAGATAAATATCGAAATTTCTTGAGCGATATCGGATTCTTGTGATGGATATTGTAGAGTCGATGGTGATCTTTAAAACAATTTGCTTTCTATTTTGTCTTTGCAGTTCTTTCGCATTATTGGTGCTAACTCTCATTTTTATGCTTTATTATTATTATTATTTGTTGACACAATCGTCGCCTTTTGCTGGCCTTTGAGTAATATTCTTCTGATGCAGTTGAGGTTGACAGTGAATCGACGAATCACAGACACATCAAAATAGTTTCAACTACGTTCTTCTTTTGTACGATATTGCCTCTTCCTTATCCCTCCTTCCACCTTTTCCCGAAAGTTTAAAAGCTATTTTGAGCTAGTGCTCGATTCTCGTAAGCAAAAATCCTGTAAACTCTAGGGCTTATAGCGAATATTCAGCTGTATTTTTTTTTTTATTCAACATGATGATAACGTTCCTTCAGTGATGAGCATTATGATGCGTCGTTTGTGAAGTGTATCTCATTGTCTCGACGTCTGAAGGCAACGATGTTGAATGTTTACGAGAATGGTTTTCTGAGGCAATACGCACTTATACGGGGAGACGCAGAAACGGGAAGGCAATATTATCGCTGTACGAAATGCGTGGAATGGCGAAGAAAACAAGGAGATGGGAAAGTGGCTTATGTTTGGGTAATGAATGGGAAAATTGTTGCGCGAAGTGGTAGTCATCATGTGAATTGTAAGCCACTTGACGAGAATAAAGTATTTGCGAGAGCGGTCGATCGTCAATGCCGTTTAGATGTCCAAAAAGGTGAAGCAAATCCTCGACTCGCTCATACGAAGGTAATGAATTATTATTATTATTTTTTTTTTTTTGGAAGTAAAAATCTATTTGAACGTTTTTTTTTGTAAAGAGTTTTGTTTTGTGGAAAAAGTTTGATTAATGGAAGATTGGAATTTTGAAAGAGACTTGAAGGCTGAGCTTTATGCTTTGATAATGGAGTTCTTTGTTTAGGTGAACTTTATATGCTGATATTATTATTATTATTATTATTATTATTATTATTATTATTATTATTATTTTTTAGCAATGCGTAGTTAATGCCTTATTAATGAGGAGTTGCTTTTTAAGTTTATGAACGAGAAATCTGCGATCAGTCACTGGCAGGTTTTCTATTTTTGAGGCCCATCGAAATTGGGGATTTTTGAAATGCTAGTGAGTTTTTCAATGGAAAAAATCTTTTTTCTGACGAGAATGAGGGCTTTCTTGCGAAGAAACATCTACATCGATTGAATGATCTTATTTCTGAAGTTAAAAGCGCACTGGTTGTACTAAGAGATTCTTTTCTTTGCTTTTTTTTTTTCAGGGTATGGAAAAGATGATGGGTACAAGTTTGAGTGCGTGTAGCTATTTCCCTCCATGGAGTGCCGTGCGTCGTGCTTATTATCGTCATCGAACAAAGCAGAAGGAGCATACTCCGTCTTCGTCAACTAGTTCACCAATTTCTGAAAGACCGATGACAAATGAAGAAGTTGTTGAGGAAGACAGGTGAAATATTTGCGCTGCCATATTTAGAGTCGTTTTGTGGAAAAGAATGAGGTGGGAGATGCAATGAATCTACCCATCTGCCAATGTGCTATTTGCACCAAGATGCAGAGGCACACTATCATATCATTCCGACTCTTGCAAATCAGGTGAAAAGTGGTAAAGTTTTCCGAAAGCAGAGAAATGGGAGGTAGTGGGCGGCTAATTGAAAAAAAAAATGGCATGAAAAACGAGTTGCGAAAAGTTCCTGTTAGCTGATAATTTATGATGATAAGGGCTCTTTCTTGTAGTTTTGAGCTGCTAATTTATATCTTCATCCTTCGAAGAATATGTGTTTTTCTTCATGTGGACTTCTTATGTTTTATGACTAACTGCCTAGATGCAGTTACAGTCGATTACCTCACTGTATGATTATACTTACCAGCAAGCAGATATCAGCTTCGATGTTATTAAGGGAGTATTCGCAATTGTTAGCAAGTGGCGATACGGCATCGGCGAAGCTGAGTTTAAATGATGAAAGTGATGGAGGAGTCTTCTTCGATATACAGCAGAAGCAGTCTCCACCGCCGGCTGGTTGTAGTATGGTTGTGTCGAATTTAGAACCTGGAGAATCCATTTATGATGAGGAATTGAAGCAATCGTATGGAGACTCTGATCAGTCATCCGCTCATCTGATACAGGAACAAAAGGTTGGCGCAGCTTTCAGCTTTTATGTTTATTGCTCTTCTTCAATGGTTACATTGCGATCCTCTCGTTTAGCGGCACATTTGAAACTCTTTTGATAATGCTTGGCACGCAGTTAAAGGTACACATACATCGCTCCTCTCATGTCCCCTCCCTCCTCCACCCCACTTCTCTTCCTCTTTCTGTCCTCACTGCCGTGTTGATGGGCTGCTGATCTCGCAGCTGAAGCAAACAGGGCATGGGGGAACAAGAAACAAAGATTCCGTACCACCTCTAATGTGTTATAGTGCTGGGGATCATTTATTTGGAGGTGCAGAGGCTAGGGGTACAGAAGAGGAGATGAAGGTGAGGAAACTAGTTTATGAGCTGAAAAGAAAGTTCGTTTTTGTGTAAGTTATAATGATTGATAGGCTTTCTTCTAAAAGATTGTGGTATGCGAATGCACAACATTTAAGTTGTTCTCAGGGGATTGCGAAGGGATTTATTAAGGAATTGGAGAGTGGGAGGAGGAGAAGGAGGTGGATTTGCATTATTTTAGATGCCTTATTTTAGCTGCAATCTGATAGCGAAGATGATGAAGTGTGTACTGATGGTCATGGGCTACTGATCTCTCAGCCGAAGCGAACAAGGCGTGGACGAACAGAGAAACGAAAATTCCGCACCACCTTTAATCACCGTGGTCATATTCAACGCAAGCGTCCAACAGCTAACGTGGTATTCGTTTGACAACAAATAATCTCATAGACTTCATTTGATCGATCGTCGATTGAGTAATCATGTACATAGCCAATAACACCTTTGATTTGATGATGCTCAACTCAGGAAGCTTCATTTCGTCTCAATACAGTCAAAGATTTCATGGCAAGCCATATTTATAGGCTGTGGTAGTTGTTTCGACAGTTGTTGAGTGCCGAATTAAGAGGCGTTCGACGTTTCGATTGAGTTTATCAACCTCAGGGACAAGATAAGGCGGTAGACTGATGATTAAGGAGAACGAAACAATGACAATTGAGGCATTATGCATAACGCGAAGAGCATTTGATCAAATCGATATTTTATGAACGTTTTTACTCATATTCCTATTAAAGAGCAAGTGAGTCGCCAAAAGATGAAGCTAATTATTTAGCGTAAGACTTGAATACTTTCGCATATTTACACGTGTCTTATCATATATTTAAGCTGTCTGATATGCATTCGCTTCCTCAGCTAAAATTAGAACGTCCATCCACATGAGGGGGATTGACAACGATGAGAGTCATTTGGACGGGGCACAGAATTTCTCGCTTAGCAGATGGTTCTGTTTGCTCTTTTTTTTTGGAGAGAGATGGCTAGAAGGGGCGTATTTTAGTGATTTTAGTGTCTTTTGATAACATGGCTGTAGTATTGATATTTCCCTCGGTATGTTGAGCAATACGACTGCCTCAATCGCCGCCAGAAGCGAGATGTACTTAAATTCGAACGTTTGACTAAATTGAGCAATAGTTTATGAGTGGGATTCAATTTCTGCTCATCAAGATATTCTTCATTTCAGCCAGAAGCGACGCAAGAATTGTTATCCGAGTTACATACGATGAAGGCAACATTGCGACAATATGAGCAGAGAATCCGTCAGCTAGAGGGATTACTTATTGCTCATGGCATTGTTGAAGTCTGAAGATATCAGTTTTGTCGCACATAATTTGAGACTTTGTTACAGTGTAAATAACCAAAGATATAATTTTTGCTTTCAGTTTTCACTGATGAATAAAACCATGGAATATTATTGGACTCGTTCGACAGACAATGAATAGACGACGCATAGTTGAGAGATTAAAGTCTTATGCCGATTACTTTTTGGCCATTTTGTAGATAGCTTATTTTTCTAGCTGCCTATGCAAATGGTGCAGCGCTTGTTTAAAGATGATTATAGTAATTGGTATGTCCATGAGAATTTTCGACGTGCTAGATGAGTTGATATGTGCTGAATCAGTTTAGCGGAAGTAAAGTTGAAATTTTGAGCGAAAAATTGCCGACGCCTAGTCTGAGTTGGTAGACAATTGTTGTTTTATCTCTTGTATAGAGGCAAGTGTAGTATGGTCCGAGTTGGAGGATAGTTGTTTTATACGTAAAGTTGGAAAGTCCATTCACTGCTTTCCTTGGATGAGAAGAAATGGGACTTCCTCTGAAAGATTATGGAATCTAAGACTTGTCCGGACTAATGCTGGGATTGGTCTTAGTGGCTGTAGTTGTATTCTATTTACTTTGTCAGGGACGTAATTCAGCTCTGTGTGGGTAGGTTTTCAGCTTTCAAGCGTTATATGGTCGCGCTTTATCTGGGTACATTGAAATATGAGAGCTTGAAGTGATAAGCAACGTCGAAGTATTAAATCCAGGCCAAGTGAGGTCACGGTCCTTGGTCGATCCATGAAGTACATGTGTGAAAGGAAAATACTTTGTGTATACAATTTTTTAGGTGATATCTCGTATACATTTCCTTTATGAGTAAGAAAAAAATAAGAATAATTTGCGTCGAAGGAAAAAGTACCCGAGTGAAGGGCAATTTCTTGATCATTAACAAATTGGGGATGGTTATGTTTGGGATCACTACCAGTTTCGGATTTGAATGAAAACGAGTGAGGAAATTTAACAGATGGCGATGGATGTGGGCGAAAGGCTCGGATTCTTTGCAATTGATAGATCGTTGGATCGATCGTCGATTATGGACTGCTTTAGCACCTTAAACGAGTATAAGCTTTATGACTAGCACGACGGCAGACGTCTAAGCATGCTGTGTAGAAATCACTTACAAAATAGCTTCATTAAGCCAGAGTGCGAGGCCAGGTTAAGGCGCGTGGACATGGGCTGACATGCCTAGGCCAGCCTTGATCTGCGCGAAACGCGTGTCTGCCTCGTTCTCTAAGTCATCCACCATCGTCACTTCTATAAATAAGAAGGGGTTTCCTTCTCTTCATACATATTTTTCCACTAGTCAGATGTCCTGTTGAGGAAAACCGTCAATTCGGAGTGACTAAAACAATGCCGTCAACACGGTTTAGGCGGATGCCAGAGAATATGTCGATCTCGATGAAGACGGCGAAAACTGAAAAAAAAAGTACAGGTTTATCAGCTGGTGATCTTACTGGCTGATCATTTTTCATGCTGTTTGTGCAAACTTTATAGAAAATTGCATTTTGAAGATGCCGTGTTTTCGTGTGCGTCAGCAAATTAACAGCTGTGGCACTCATGATTGCAACTTACACGAGCGATAGAATACACCTGAAAACGGCGCTTGGAAAAAGTTGATACAAGCTTTGATATAAATAAGGGATGTGATAGACACCGTCATATTGACCGAATTTCGTGAGCAAATCTCCTCGCCATGTCAGATGATGCATAGGTGTAGCAATCGCTATTCTTTGAAACGTTGCTCTCTGATTCCGTCGTCATACCATAGCAATTCTTTGGACTTCAGAGACGACAGCATCAGCGAAAAAGAAATGTAACAAATGTTCAATTATTTGCTCCGAAGCTTCACGGGAAGGTGGTGCTACGATGAAAAATCATTGTCGGCAAGTGACAATGCAACCGCTAACCGATCGGAACATTTGGATGCAAATGAGAAGCCCAAAATGTCGAAACGGTGTTTTGTAAGAACCGGTAGAAGATAAGATTCATTTCTTAGCCGACATCATCAAATACTTACCACCACTAGCCACCCATAAACACTTCCACGTTCATCGCGCTAAGACAAGCAGTACAGGCGAAACGGCTGTGGTCATAGACGGCATGGTTTGTTCTAACGTGAACTAGTATCCACTTCCTACTGTGTCTGGTCTGCAAATCGCACCCGAAGCATGGTTTGTTTACAGTGGCATCACCCATGTTTGTAGCAACAACTAAACCAAAAGGGGAATACAGTGTACCGTGGTGGAGCGCAAAATACTATGCATGCGATGATTCCGTTCTTCTATAATAATGAGACCTGCACAAAATCTAGGTGAGAATAAACCACAATAAACCTAACCTTCACATGTAGGGAATCGGCAATATCCTCAGCCGTGGATGCAACGATCGTCTGAAAGCTCGAACGACTTGAAAGCACATGGAATGCTTGTGCTTCCAAGTGTTAATTTGTGTTTGAAATTTTTTCCCTACCATAGGAGCTTCAGTTCCCTATTCTCATTGTAGTAAAGAGCTTTCTTCAGCTGATTTTGATAGTGTCGGATCCGCTATCGTTTAAGGAGCGGCTGGCACAGACAACATCTTGGCGAGGAAGCGTTTTGATACTCTGGATTTTAGCCTACCTTGACAGTTTGGATTTCAGCCTTGATAGTCTGGATTCTGACCTACTATCATAGCTTGTTAAGTCGACGCGGCAAAATGTTTTTAAATGGCACATCGGTTGTGGAGACACAGCACAATAGTGTTTGCCATCACCAACATAGCACAACGTAATAAATGCGCTATGATTGTTGTAGTCATGGCAAAGTGATGGATGAGCTCACTGTTCGCATTGTTTTCAATGATCATATGCCTTTATTGAAACAGTAAACGATAGGCGTATAGGATAAACCCATATAGGACTTTTACTGCATCTTCGAGCTAAGTGTTGAAATATCGTATTGCCTCCAGCATGAAAACCGTTTCCAAGATTTTCACCATGAATCTTTTTTTTAGAAATTTGAGTAGCTGGATGAATATTTGAAAACATTGGAAAGAAATTAGAATATTCTCAACACGTCCTTTCAAATTAGCGGCACATTTTACTTTGCCCTCTCTGCATGTACGCCATCAAAGTTTTCTGGAAGATTATGCATGGAATCATGTAAATATAACCACATTACTCTATATCAATTATTTTCTGCTTTCAGGTAAAGAAACCTTGCAAGGTGAGCAGAATGCGAAGAGCATTTGGAGCCAGCTTTTCTCATAATTTTCCCAGTTCAAAGTGGACGTATTGAGATAAATTCATGATAGCTGATTGCTGGAAATACATTCACTTAATGATGAAGGGTTTCCTGTTCCGTATCCCGCGAAACTCGTAGAGCTTGAATACATACTTTAAGAGTGCAAATTACCGAGAAAGAAGGCAAATTTGAACGAGGGATAGAAAATTTCCATGCCTCGCCTTATAGAGAAACCATTATTGGTTCCTCACCGGCGATATCATCTCGTGTTTTGACGCGATGTGGTCGACTAGACGTGTTGCGTACATTTTCTGGTATCTCGTCCTCGTTGAAGCATATGGTGAGTATAAGTTGGTTTGTTAAGGGTTGCGTGCATAAGCTGCCGCAAAGATCTTCCCCACATATGCGATGAATCCTATACTATCTGAATGAAAATTTGATATAAGGAGACGGCAGGTGATGTGCAATAATATCATTCCCACGGAAGCATATTGGAGTTGGCGGGCGGGCAAAGCTTTTTGAAAAATTTTAGGAGACACCTCTCTCGTTGTGAGGAATGGATATCTCATCTTCTTTGATGCATTCCATACAAGAATACATGGTTCTGCTCCCAAAAGGAGGTCGATTGCTCAGTGCAAATTAACCACATTCTCTCGCTAGGATATCCACAGCATCACAATTCTAATTTGTGCTGTTCTTATGTTTTCTTTCATTCGTATATGTCAGTGCAGCAGTCCTCGACCGTTCCATGGCGATGTAAACTCTTTCGATTGATGAAGGAATGTAGATCAGTTTTCTTAGCAAAATGCGTTAAAAATTTCAGAGAATACAAACGAAAGGGCTCAGCTGACATATGCGGAAATCTATCACAGATTCAAAACGTGCGTCGCATTGTTAGGCTACAAACTGGACAATTCAACTGTGAGCATTTTTCTGAAATGGAAAGAGATTCCATCAGAAAGGCGCTTTTGTAGCATTTGTCGCGAAGATTTTAAGTGAATGAAGTGAATAAGAGTTCTCATGTTATGCAACCGATCTCGTTTAATAATGTGGCTGTGGATCCCATGAAGAAAGCGGTTTATATGCGAATAATTGGGTGTCTATGAACAGGTTTCCTGCACGAAATCCAGTGTAGCAACCAATTCGTTCAATCAAAATGATGTCCCAGTGCATTCATCACAAAGAATAACAGGCATAAAATTCAAGGCGCAATCCTTTCAAAAGAACCTTAGCTGTTATTTAAAGAATTTTTTCAGACTGATCCTCGATAAGTGAATGGGTCAAAACTTCGATAATCTTTTTTTAGGGAAGATGATAATTACTAGAAGCATCATCCACAAAACTGCGTTCTTAAGCACGAACAAGTACAACTTAACTGGCACGTTCAGATCAAGTTAGAATTATTTATCGTTGGAGTGGATTAAAGAAGTTGGAGTGTGAAAATCGATGACTCAGTCGCTGTTCTGGTTCAACGGTGGAACTAATCAACCATTAGAATGAAGCATCTTATGCATCGCGGAACTTTTGATGATGAATACGGACCAACGTATATACCCATATGGCTATGGATTTGAAATCCCAGACACGCACAGCATGCGCGCATAACGACAATAAACACCTAATTTTATCAAGAGTTGTTTTCCCGTCGCGGCCACAGCGAAGGCTGGTAGAATTTCACATAAGCTTCCTAGTCTTTCGGGAGGTGAAGCTGAATCATTAGAGCCTCAAAACGCTTGCAACGCTAACTACTACAACCATAGTAGAGACCACGGCTCTTTTTGAAGCAAGGGCATTTTTATGGCATCTTGAAACCTGCAGCTGAATCTCTTGAAGTATTACGTTGAAAATCAGCTTTAAGAGGAAGTATTAGGTGTTTAGTTTACTGTGTTGTCTAATTCACGAATTAACTTCACGCTGTTGTAGTGTCGCAGATGATATAATTTAGAATTCTTGATTACGCCTCTGGAACGGTGCTATGAACTGTGTGACGAGTTCGTCGCCTCCCTTTCAACGGTTTTCCAAGCCCATCAATCGGAGGTGAATTTGTTACGTCTTCGTTTTCGCGTCGCAATACCGCTATCATTATTCCAGGCTTCTGAGGCGCAATTTTGCTGGATTGCTACCGAGATAAGAGAAGCCGACTGGGCCATCTCGTGGAGCATGAACGGTTTGGCCGAATTTCAAGACAGGATCGCATATTATTGCACAGGCATGCAAGGTCATTCTACCTTTGCTGAACATAGCTATGGTTTCTCCTTTATCGAATCATCAGCAGAGGAAAAATACATGTGAGCCAACTATCATTTTATTCGTTTTATGGTTTGCTTTACGAAGCATGACGCCATCCAAGATAGGAAAATGGCGTTGATCTGAATGTTACGTGAATGAGTGGGATTCTACGACAATCTGAAAGAATGCCTATGTCAGCTCTTCCATCAGAACTCCCACTGGAACGACCCTTTGTAGAACTTTATAGATTATTGATTCGAAAAAAGCTCCTGATTTGGATTGGCATATTC